>CAUZXS010001639.1:32500-134900 GCA_963585895.1 Sepioteuthis lessoniana | reverse complement strand
GGATTGACACGGAGAGATAGATAAATATAAACTGCTTTTATTTTTACAGAGTGAACCAGAGAAAACGATACAATGTCATTCTTGACTTGAAGGGAAATTGAAAATATTCTGATGTCGATCGAAGGTAACCCTGTGAGATGAAAGGCCAAAATCAACACAAACCAAAGAAATGTAGATCTCTTATATTCCAGACACTAGAGGCTTTCGAGGAAAAATCTATTCAATGCAAAAGAAAAAGAAAGAAAGAACCAGAGATAAAAAAACAAACAAAGTATAAAAGAAGAAAGAAAGAAGAAACAAATAAAAGATATGAATAAATAAATGAATAAATAAATAAATACTAGTAGAAAGAACTATGAGAATAAAGAAAGAGAGGATGAAAGAAAGAAAGATGAAAGAAAGGAAGAAAAAAGAAAAAGTTGAAGAGAAAGAAAGAAAGACGGGATAAAAGAAAGAAAAACGTTGAAGTAAAAGAAAGGAAGAAAGAAAAGATGAAAGCAAGAAAAACGTTGAAGTGAAAGAAGAAAGGATGAAAGAAAGAAAGGATGAAAGAAAGAAAGAAAGAAAGAAAGAAAGGGCTCATTGAAAGGAAGGCAAATATAAAGTTATAGTAAAAAAGAGAAAATGGTGTGAAAGAAGAAAGGACGATTGAAAGAAAGAAAGGATGAAAGAAAGAAAGAAAGGATGAAAGAAAGAAAGAAAGGACGAAAGAAAGAAAGAAAGGATGAAAGAAAGAAAGAAAGGAAGAAAGGACTTGTAGAAAGGAAGGCAAATATGAATTTAGAGTAAAAGAAAGAAAATGGTGGGAAAGAAGGGAAGAAAGAAAAACGTTGATGTAAGAGAAAGAAAGAAAGAAAGAAAGAAAGAAAGAAAGAAAGAAAGATGAAAAGACTTGTAGAAAGGAAGGCAAATATGAATTAGAGTAAAAGAAAGAAAAATGGTGGGAAAGAAGGGAAGGGAGATTGAAAGAAAAAAAGACTTTGAAGTAAGAGAAAGAAAAGATGAAAGAAACGACTTGTTGAAAAAAAAAAAGCAAATATGAGTTTGAAAATGGAAGAGGAGCGTGAAAGAATAAAAAATGGAGTCGTAGAAATAAAGAAGAATCAAGAAAGAAGGCAATTGTGAAAGAGAAAGAAGTTCGAAAGAACAATTGAATAAATGATAGCAAAGAAATAAATGAAGGAAGAAAAGAAAGAAAACTGAAGATAAACTTCCCTCTACCATGAAATGACCAAAATAATACCAATCACAAAAACAGTTCAACACACCAGATAACACCAACCGAATCAAATATGTTCATTTAATTGAGTATTTGACATTATCCTCAAATTATATTAATATCATTTAATTACTCATAGAATATGGTGGATAAAAATTAACAATGTTATTCAATATTTGACTCAAGTTTAAGTTCAACAAAATGACCTTACTTGCAATTACGATATATAAACCTGTCGCTTATTTGAATACGAAAATGTCTCGTTTATGAGTTGTATTAAAAAATATCGAAAACGAAACTGTATTTACCAAAACAGAAATAAACAATAAATGACACATGAATCTTTTTTCCAAATACAGGTTATCTCAATATATATGGGACTCCTGTGACTGCTTATAACTCTACTGACAATAATGTTGTGTTCTTTTTTTGTTTCAGATTTGACAATAGAATACTATAACAACTATTAATCCTCGATCACAATGCCTTGGACGAGAGGGGGGCAGATATTTTGCCTCACTTCTTTTTTGGAGACAAAATCATTCAAAACTGTACAAGCAAAATTTCACAGGAAGTTTAACGTTAGCAAATATCCTCCCCCCCAGAAAAGTCAAATTTATCGTTGGGTACACAAAAATTTTAAACCACAAGGTCAGTTAACAACTTCAACTAAAAGGCAGAAAATCCCAGATCCGGCAGGAAGTTGACTGAAGATGTCCTGACAGTGTGGGTGCTGTGAAAGATTCTGTCAGAAAGAGCCTGAAAAAGTCTCTCCGAAGACGTTCCCAAGAACATGATCTTGCATCGCTGCAAAGAATCTTAAAGAATCATCTTTAGCTGTACCCAAACAGAATCCAAATCAAGTATGAACTCATTGCAGTTTGCCTTAGCTGTGAACTCACTTATTCAATCGCTAAAGTTTTATTTGGTTTCTTTGCTTAATGGCATATCAACCATCGTTGGTTATTTAATACTAAAGCCATCCTTGTAGAAGAACAGTAGTGGTACTATTTAACCAATAACTGGAGGAATAAGGGGGTTCATGCCTTTCTCAAGTCCCAAGGATATTTGTGAGAAAGTGAACGCAATAGTGTAATTGGAGTTCAAACTCACTACAATGTCATTGTCAAGCATGTTAGCTACTTCGCTACGGGGAATCCTCCACTTTTTAAAGTTCCTTTACTAATATGGTGTGAAGCTGGTTGGAAAAATCTTTTACAGATCTGGGGAATATGGAACTCATCAGATCTCAAAGATGGATTCTGTAATTGCACGAACGCGTGCTTTGTCATAAAAGGATATTCAAAAAAGTATCGATTCTGGGTTCATTATTAAAAAATTGGAACATGTAGAAAGAAAGAAAGAAAGAAAGAAAGGACTTTTAAAAAGAAAGAAAAGAAGTGTAAAAGAAAAAAAAAGAATGATGTAAAGAAAGAATGGAAGAAAGAGTGAAAGGTAGAAAAGGTGAGAGAAAGATAGAAAGAAAAGAGTTGTCAAAAGAAAGAAAAAGAAAGACGAATAAAAAGTCAAAGAATGAAATTAATGAAGAAAAGAGGAAGAAGTTGGAAAGAACGAAGAACAAATAATGTTATAGGAAAAAAAAAGAAGAAAACTTGTTACAACTAATTAAATAATCGAAAAACTTTTATAAAACATTTGAAATTTAATCTCGTCTTAGATGAATAAGCACAGACATTAAAAATCACTTAGTCATAAATTGGTAGATATAAGGAAAGAAGGAAAAAATTAGGAGCAATAAAGGTTGGATATTAATCCAAAGTACTTGTAGAATAAAGTTATCAATCATCAAAGAATATACAGAAAACGTTTGATCATTACAATAAATACACCATTAATGTGACTTAGATGACGAGTACTTCCTACACACCCTAGTCAGCATATCAAAATCATTTGATGTATTTGGTGTCTACAAGAGAAACAAATTTCAAAAAATCAAAAAAAGACTCAAATATTGACACTCACGATCTACAGTTTTGTTGTGAAACATTTGAAATTTCTGACGGTGACTTACAGTCAACACATCACCAAAATATCAACAGAAAGGAATCCGCTTAGCGTAGTGGCTAACGTGTTGTGCTGTGACATCGTTGAAAGCGAGTTCGAACTCCAGTCATGCCCTTACGTTCACTTTCGTTTAAATATTCTTGGGAAAGATGTGAACCCTCTTATTCCCCCAGAACAATGGGTTAAATAGTACCACTACTGTTCTTCAAGGAGAATGGCTTTTTCATTAAATAACCCACGAAGATTGATATGCCATTAAAGTAAGAAACATAAGCAAACCAAAACGTAGACACTCCATAAACCCATTTTCATCTTCATAACAAACACACACATATACACAAAAAAACCCTTCTCAAAATGAATTATTTTTGACACCCTTACTAACAGTGGGTTTGGTTTGGTTTCTTTGTTTAATGGGATATCAACATTCGTGGGTAATTTAATGCCAAACCTCTCCTTGTAAAAGAACAGCACTTCTATTCAACTGGATGGATAAGGGATTCATACCTTTTCTAATAGTATAACTTCGAAAGTGAACGTAAGAGCGGGAATGAAATTCGAACTCACTTACAACGATATTATAATCCAGTATGTTAATCATTACGTCACGGTATCTCCTCCCCAACCCTGGGAAATCTTATGCGGCTGAAAGTTTTCATAATAATTTTAAAGTATTTTTCTACAAAACTGAATATCGTTCGTATCAATACTGAAAATAGTTGCTTTTAAATACATTTGTAAAACTATTTTGTATTCACACCGTAACTTTCTATGTACGTGTGTGTGGGATTATATGCGTATAGCAATCTTTCTATGAGAGTGTGCGTGTGTATGTGTTTACTTACATATTGACTAAACTATGGCATAGTCAACCAGTTAAACAACAATGCGTCAGTCAGTAAAGATATTTTTTACTAAGTTCAGTCAAGCTCAAGACCACAAGTGTCGGGTGTACAGCAAGAATCAAACTTTGTACTATTGGGAATTGGTTCATGAGACATGATCGATTTCCGAATCATTGTGCTATCTATCTATCTATCTATCTATGAAACCAATTTAAATAAACTTATGGACAAGATCTATTTTGTTATTTTTCAAAAATAATCTTTCTTTTTTTCTAACAGTTCCTTGGGGAACTTTGCATAGACATAATAAAATATTTTTTGTTTGGAGTTTTTTTCTCTCGTTTCTTATATATATATATATATATATATATAAGCCTGTGCTCTCAAAAATGTCTGAAATTTATATTTTAAGATCTTCATCATTATCATCATCAAATGAAGCTAATAGCATGGAATTCCTTAACTCTCTCTCACTATCTGTCCTTACTGACCATTGCTTCTGCCAGGTCTTCTTGGTAACATTCTGTGTCCGTACAGAGCTGATGTCAGTCTTTACTGGTCGGCCAACATCGGAACGTCTTGTGAAGGAGCTTATAAGAAAACGCTGCTTGTGAGTTTGCGTTTGCTTCTCCAGCAGTGCTCCGTATGTCTTGTTCGTCTTACTTGAATGATTTGTGAGATAGGAGATAGGTGGCCGTACAGTTGCTGTTTTGTGAGGTACTGTTTCCAGGATTTGTTCAAACACTCAACATTCTTGTATAGTTTCCATCTAGCTTTTTTCCAATGCGTTTTGTAAGCGTCCATGTGGTGCATCCGTATTGTTGTATGAACATAGCAGCACCTTGGAAGGAATGTCGTTTTATTTTATCAGACACATTAGATTTCCATATGACCAATAGACAGTTAATCGTATTCCAATTCTTCGCTAGGTATATGCTGACATAAATTTCCGTAGATGAGATGTTGCTGCCAAGGCATGTGAACTGGTCCACTAATTTCAGAGGCTTGTCGTTTACAATGGAGATAGTTCCTTTTTTGTTTAAAAACACATGTGCTCTGTTTTATTTGCGTTCACGACGAGGCCAATATATCCTGCTGCTTGCCCTATTTAATGCAGTAGGGATTCTGTTTGGGCTGGTGCATTTGCGTGAAGTGCTAGGTCATCTGCGTAGTCTGCGTTTGTCATAGGTTCTGCGGGATATCCTCGGATTCTTTTCTTTTTCAAAGTGAAACTACTTTCTTTCATTAGATTTATGAACGTTCGAAGTATATAATCTTTGCAAAGTATAAACAAATATAGTGCTTATGTGTTTCCTTGCAAGACTCCAAAGACAATGTGGAAGAAGTCTGTGTCACCATTGGATGAGCGAACCATGGCTTTCGTGTTTTTGTAAAGTATCGTAATAGCAGTAACAATTTATTTGGGAAGGTCACATGCATTTAGTATTTGTTCTTTTTTTTTCGTCCGCGTATGGAATCGAATTCTTTGGAGAACAGTCGTGTTGCCTCGCGATTCTTTGCCCGTACTTCTACGATGATCCGATGGATTGTCAGAATCTGTGAGGCTGCAGATCGATTTCTTCGATAGTCGTTCTGTTTTTTTCCGAGAATTGGGAAGCAAATTATTATAAAACCTTAGCAGCCATAGTAATTAGAGTTATGCTTTTATAGTTCTTAGTGATTACGAGGTCGCTTTCTCGGGGAAGGGTAACCTCATTAAAATGTTTTAATCTGTGAGTCTTTAAATATGATTAACTAGTACAATTTAATATAGTTACAAGACAATATTATCACCTAGTGAGAATAGTACTCAGACCAAGAGCTGGTGATCACATAGGAGAGAAACTGTCAATCTCCAACCACCGTTGATTTTGGGTTGGCGGTATTCAATCTTAGATCTACATATGCTATATCGTCATTATTGAGCAATCTTTATTTATAAATATACCACACACATACACACATACACGCGCGTGCATACACACACACAGAGTATATATATATATATACGAATACCTACAAAGTCAGAAGTAATCTACCAAGGTTTTATTTATCTGGGTCATCCGGATAAATTCTGAAATGAGAGGATTGGGTTAATTGCATTTTATTGATTCAATAGATTAAAAGGTCACCCGAAAGTATAAAAAATAATATATATATATATATATATATATATATATACTACACAAAATGCAAGGTATATTTAAATATCTATTTCTGTCTGCTCTATTCAAACTTCTAGCTATCTCTGTTTCTCTCACTCTCTGTTTCTCTCTCTCTCTGTTTCTCTCACTCTCTGTTTCTCTCTCTCTCTGTTTCTCTCACTCTCTGTTTCTCTCTCTCTCTGTTTCTCTCACTCTCTGTTTCTCTCTCTCTCTGTTTCTCTCACTCTCTGTTTCTCTCACTCTCTGTTTCTCTCACTCTCTGTTTCTCTCTCTCTCTGTTTCTCTCACTCTCTGTTTCTCTCACTCTCTGTTTCTCTCTCTCTCTGTTTCTCTCACTCTCTGTTTCTCTCACTCTCTGTTTCTCTCTCTCTCTCCATATATATATGTGTGTGTTTTTAAACATTGAGAAGAGACGCTGTGCAAACACATATACATATGCATACACACACATAAACTTAGATTCAAGCACTTATATATATATGTATATGTGTGTGTGTGTGTGTGTGATTATTGGTAGTTAAAGACATAAAGGAAAAATAAAAATACAAACCAGGGGAAAATGCGTTATGCCTCCATGTTGTCTCGTCTTTGATGAAAACTTCTTTTTCAGTTTTTTCTTAGAAATTGTCCATTTGAATTTTTTTTTCAGCACAGCTGTTCGTCGGGATGCGATATTTCCTCCATCAGTCGACTCTCAGTAGATTAAAAAAAACCTTCTGAAAAACATAAACAACACAAATCAAGATTAATGATATGAAGTCTTTAAAAATGAAGGGAAGAAAGAAAGAAAAATTCAAAGAAAAAGCAAAAGAAATACACTTTGCTTCGAGACTCGGTTTGAAGTATTTCTTGATTGCTTTCGAGAGTTGAGTCTACCTGTAAAGACTGACAATGGAAAAAGAAGCCATTTCACTTCCATTGCTCTTCTGTCCCTGAATGCACATACATTTACGTACATCACTGCATATGCAAACATGTATTTTTCATGTATTATTTTTCCTTTCATGAATTATTTTTCATGTATTTTCCACTATCTCAACCAAGAGCAGAATGCAACACAAGGTAACTCTTTATGTAGATTTTAATAGGCTTGAGAGTTTTCCTTCCCCTAGAGCAGTTGCCATACCAAAGTTAAAGAGTCCAGTCTTCCCTACTATTTACTTATAGCTTGAGGGAGAATTGTTGGATACATATGTTTCCTAAGTATATTAACGCTATGTGAAATGCAAACAGCATCATCCAGGTTTTTGACTCGAGTAGCCAAGTCCATTTCATACAATGATGACCATTACACCACGAGCACTTCAATACATATGCATATAGGTACAATAATGCATATATATATATATATATATATATATATATACGTGTGTGTGTGAGAGCATATATGTATGTGTATGCATACGTATAAGCGCAGCATACATGTATGTGGATATGTGGATATGTGTATAATAGTATTAAAGCGGTAGATAATCAATTTGGGAGGTCAGCAAATTTTAAAAGATAGGTAACCGAATAGAAAAAAAAAGAAGGATTTCTAAATAATCAACTAGAAAGAAAAAAGATTTCTAAATAAGCAAATAGAAAAAAAAAGGGTTTCTTAATAATCAAATAGAAAAAAAAGGATTTCTAAATAATCGAATAGAAATAAAAAAAAGATTTCTAAATAATCAAATAAAAAGCAAAGGATTTTTAAATACTCAAATTGAAAGAAAATGATTTCTTGATATTAATATAATTGAAATGAAAAGATTATATTTTAATATCTATTATAAACTGAATTTAGAACCTTCAGAGGTCAGCAGAAACGGAACTTTTTTGAAAAAAAAATTATTTAGTACTTGAGCGGTAGAAGTGGAAAAAGCTTGGATTTTTTCCCCTGAAATCAAACCCATATATTCAGCAGAAACAGATGTAGTTGGACACAGATAGAAATTTCTTTGAGGCCGAGCTGGGGAGCTAGCCCTATCTTCATCCGTTATTGATAGGGTCTGTTTAACTTAGGCTGAAAACGCTGCCCCACCATTGAGAGAGCTATGATAACTCATCCATAAAGACGGTTATATCCACTTCATGTAGTTTCTTTTCCTTTGACTTGTGTTTTCTGAAGTTTCGACTAAAACGGGTGACCGACTTCTTTTCAAACATCAAGCACAACAAGGCAGGAAGTTCGGTGAGTCTGAATGTCTAACCGATTGGTTAGATCGGACGCTGCAAGGATTGAGACCCGATCAGTTTGTGGAAACAAAATAGCTCATAATAGAAATACATACACAACGATAAATAGCCGGAAAGATCATCGGTTGCAACGTTGTGAATCAAGTAAGGCAGAATAAGATATTTGTTTCGTTATTCTTGGTGATATTGAGTCAAGTCAGTATCACACTAATCAAATTACTGTCACCAAAACAACAAAAATGAGGTGCTGGTTTGAATGATTTACATACTAGCTTAAATATGTGTCTATGTCGGGTATGAAGTCAAATCGTGATTGATAACATAAAAGATAAATGTTCAAATCAGGAAAGTAATTTGCCAATGATAATTTTAGATTATTCGATAGAGTTAATTTTGCTCTATGGAAAATTTCCCGGAATTTTGTAGAGATTTCTTTTTTTTAATAATTAGTGTGATACTTAAGAGATTTATCGGTCTGAACATTTTTGTTTTCTTTCCTAGTCTTTCCTATTACTTTCTAAGTAATAAAGGTTGGTGACCGTATTTGAGTGCAACTAGAAAGCTTCCTTTTCAATAGCTACTACATTGAGGCATAGGGGAGGACGCTATTCCTTTCCCTGGATTGCTCCACTTTACTCTTAATCCGTACCTTATAATACTGAGTGGTATTAAGTATCATTTTTAAGTCTTTGGTATGACTCGACCAAGGATTGAACCGCGGTCTCCCGGACCATTGGCGAACACTCTACCCACTAGACCAATTTGATCCTGCCTTGCGTAACACTCGGCATTATAAGGTACGGATCAAGGGTGAAGTCGAACAATCCAGGGAAAGGCGTAGCGCCCTCCCCTACGCCCCAGTGTTGAAGATAAGGAAAAAGGAGCCTTCGAGTCACCCTCAATTACGGTCCCCAGCTAAGTTATAAAGTAGTAAGTTTGGTGACCTTAGTCGAGGGTGACCCGAAGGCTTCTTTTTCAATAGCTACCACACAGTAGTGTCGGGGAGGTCGCTACTGAATTCCCTGGATTGCTCCACTTTATCCTTAATCCTTAACTTATAATGCTGACTCATACTGAGTGGTATTAAGTACAAGTTTTTGAGTCTTTGGTATGACTCGACCTGGGACTGAACCTGGGTCTCCCAGGCCATTGGCAAGCACTCTACCCTCTAGGCCAATAATATAAACTCATTATTTTTCCTTTTAAATTTAATTTTTGGCTTTCGGTTGATTATTGTTTCTTTTTAGATACTTTCTTTTGATTTAATTCCCACTTTCCTCAAGCTCAGTCGGCTGGGACTGTAGAATACGCTGACTGTATCTCTGCAGAGGGATAAGTACCCCACTGATGAGTGTCCTGGTTATGATATTAAACTGCATTTGATGCTGAGGTTTCAGTCTTGGAGATTTCGGGGAATGTAGATTACCCTTCTGTTGCTATTACTCCCAGTTCCACTGTGACTCAGAGTGGTAGTACCTGTTAAGGTTCAATCTAGGGGTCAAATAGAACTGGTTAACCATTTAATTGTGTGCATTAGAGTTAAATTGAATTGTTAGTGTCAGATAGAAATACGTAAAACCATTTTACTATCTGCAAATAAAACTATCAGTTTTAGATAATAATAATAATAATAATCATCATCATCATCATCATCATCATCATGTCGTGCTGGTAGCACGGATATCCCTGACCCTCTCTCACCACTTTTCCCTATCGTTCATCGCCTCCGGCAGGTCTTCTGGACTACATCCCGTATCCTCACATAGTTGCTGAATGTATGTTCGTGCTGGTCGTCCTGCCTTTGCTCGGCCATGTGTGGGGGTCCATAAGAGTACATCACTTATGAGTTCGTCCCTGCTTCTCCAGCAGTGTCCTGCATGTCTGGTTCATCTAACTCGAATAGTTTTCGTGATAGGAGGCAGGTGGCCGTACAGTTAGTGTCTTGTGGGGTGTTGCCGCCAGGATTTGTTCAAGATTGCTCGCATCATTCTTGTGTAATTGCCGTCTAGCTTCTTCTCCAGCCGTTTTGTTAGAGTCCATGTAGTGCATCCATATAGCAGTATCGATACGACCGCTTCCTGGAAGAAACTAGTTAAAACTATTTAACTGTGTACAAATAAGTTATAAATATTAAATAGAGTTATTAGATAGCAGAACTTGAAATCATTTAACTGTGTGTATGCAAATGATTAATAGTAAATAGAATTATTAACATTCGATAGAAGTGCTTGTAATTATCTAACTGTATCTAAGCAAATGAGGTCTGGCTCGTTAAAAAATGTTGCCTATAAACTATTCGCTTATAAATAATATAACATAATATAATATTTTTCTTTGCTTTGGTAGAGGCACGAGCGTAGCACGTCACGATCACGGAGGCGGCTTGGCTCTTTCAGTCATGCCGGGCTTACTGTCGGAGCCGATATGATGCAGAAATAACCCGAAATCGGCAATGAAGACAGCGCATCACTGAAGACCTCCCTGATGCATCTAAGATGTATGATTGAAATATGTATAAAAAGGATCTGAAATTAAACAAATAAGGGTTAATATGCATCAAAGACAATCAAACCAAGCCAAACCACTTTCCTCAAAAGAAAGAAAATATCTTTTATCTAAACTATTATCTTGGTTTCAATACATATACATTCCAAATTTGGTTTGGTTTCTTTATTTAATGGTATGTCAACCTTCATGGGTTTTTAATGCCGAAGCCATCCTTGCAAAAGAACAGCTGTGATACTATTCAACCCATAACTGGGGGATAAAGGGGTTCATACTTTTTCCAAGAGTATTAGTCTGAAAGTGACCGTAATATGACAAGTGATGTTCGAACAAGCTTCTTTCGAGGCCAGAGTCCAGCACTTTAGCCATTAGGCCATTTAAATTTGGTAGTCCTACATCAAACTGTTTCGTTGTCTTCAGATGGCAGACAAACAAACTATTCTGATATAGAAGATTAAAATAGTTTCTTAAAATTAAATATTTTGAGAATTTTTTAAATAGAAAGTCTGCTGTGTTAACAGATCTGGTAAAAACGTTGAGATATCAATACATTTACAGTAGATAAGAAATATGTATTTAACACTTTATAACCCCTGCAGAGTTATATACAATAAAAAAAGATCTTTGAAAAAAAAAATGGTGACATAGTTAATTGCAGTTAAAGGCGCGATTTTTGAGTTTGCAAAGAAAAACTCTTTTCTTTTTCTTTTTTTACCAGCGTTCTTTTCCCAATTAACTGTATTGCAATACTGACGTTAAAGGCAACGAACTCAGCATCCCAACAAAAAAGTTATCTCAGTAAATGAAACCACAAAAATGAAGATGAGGTGAATTAAAAGTATTTATTATATATTGATATTTATTATATTAATATTTATCATTATATATTAATATTTATTACATTTATAGTATATTAATATTTGATCTCAAAGTCTTAAAGAAAAAGAACAATGACGATTAAAATAGATGAAAAACATTCAGCGAATATTAACCCATTCGACGTGGCTTAGAATACGTTGACTGTATCCCCTACTCGCAAAATGAAGTCTACTGGGTATGTTACTAGACTTCATCTGATAGTGAGGTTCCAATTCTGGAGATCTAGGAAGTGTGGAGTCACCCCTTAATTGCCATTATTTCCAGGTTCATTCTGACCCAAAATAGTAGTATTTGTAAGAGTCCCATCTGTAGGTCAAATAAAGTTGGCAACTTAGTCGAGGGTGACCTGAGGGCTCTCTTTTCGATAGCTACTACACCAAGGTGTTGGGGAGGGCGCTACTCCTTTCCCTGAAAAGGTCAAAAACATCTGTTGAAAAAACATGCATTCAATGGGAACTTAGGCAAAAACCAACCAACCAACCAACCAAACAAACAAACAAACAAATAAAAAGTCTTAAGAAACAACTACACCAAAAATATAGATATGAACGTACGATGAAGGCGTAAAAAATATTAGAGAGGTTGACATACCATTAAAATCGATCAATCAATCTTGTGTTCTGTGATCTTCCTACTTAAAATTAGCAGTCGGTATTAAGAAAGAAATGAATTTGGTTTGTTTTTTAATCTAATGGTATATCAACCCCCGTATGTTATTTAATGTCAAAGCAATCCTTGTAGAAGAACAGCAGTGGCACTGTTTAACCGATAGGTGGCGTTGGGGCTAGATTAGAAAGTTCATACCTTTTTTGAGAGTATTCGTCTGAAAGTGAACATACTAGCATGACTAGAGTTCGAACTCGTTTACGACGATGTCACAGTCCACTGCGTTAGCCACCACGGCATAGGGACTTCACTTAAACTGAATCATGCTAAGTCATAATAATTTATATATGCAATGTACAAGGATTTGTCTTATTTTTTTTGCTAATTTTTTTTAATTAGGTTAACTACGTCAAAATTACTGACAATTTATATCTAAATTTACGTAGAAGAATGTTTATTTCTCTGTAAATTAAAAGCATATGTTTACATGTCCTTCACAAATTGAATCATTTTCCAAAATTTGTGTCTGAAATTTTAAGATAACAACAATATATACTAGTGAAATAAACGATTTTTTAAGTCCTATTTTTCACCTCAAAAACAAAGAATCGTTCTCACATGAGATCATGCCGAAGCCTTTCGTCGTTCATTACACGCAATATACGATAAAAACACATTTTTGTGGTAAAAAGAAAGTCATTCATGACTCGAGTATTTACAGTAATTATTTTTTACGTTAATTATTATTTACGGCAATTATTATACAATCATTTTGAATTAAAAAATATTTCGTTTCGAACAAAATATTTTCCCTATGAGCTTTTTGTCTTTTTCTAGGTGCACATGAACCGAATTATTTTTCTTTCTAAATAAAGTTTGTTTAATTTTACTTAAATTATTTTTTATTCATCGGTGTGAGTGTAAAGACAGACTTAGAAATGGCAAACTGAAGTCTTCCATATTTGAAGCGATTGCAAAGGTGAACCCAACACTGACTGTCAAATATCAACATCTCTTGACATGTTTCATACTTGTTTCATATTTTCTCTTAAAAAAACGAAGTTACTTAACCAAACATACAAGTTGTAAGCAAGTCATTACAAAAAGATAAAAATAAAGGTTGTTGGTTGTTTGTGTTTTACGGCATATCAACCTTCGTTGGTCATTTTATACCAAATCGTGTTTATACTTATATATTAAGAATATTTGATTTGTAAATGAATAGTTTATAGGTTACATTTTTATACGAGCCAGGGCTCACTTACTTGCATTCATTTAAATGGTTTCAAGTATTGCTATCTCACAATAATAGTGTTACATGTACGCTGTTAAATTTTTATCATTCAGGGTTAAGTTTATAAGTCCAAAAAGTTCATTCTGAACTGTCCAACAGGACACATAACATAGCAGTTATAGCCGTTGGTTCCCTAAGCTTCTAAGCGACAATCATCTGGAGGTTGCAGGTTCAATTCTGACTGCAGGCGAGTAACAGTAAATAAATACTTAACACTTGTACCTGGTTATGGTTAGCGGGATCAGAGCAAGCGACCCCCTCGTGGATTAAATAAAGGAAGTGGTTCGAAGTTATGAGTAGGCTCCAGAGTTCGAGAAGAAACACCTGAAGAAGGCCGGAGGAAATATTGGCCGACATATTATGAATATAAAGATGAAGACAATATTCCAGAAACCCTGAATGATAAAAATCATCAAGCTTCGTTTCAAACATTCAGACAACTAATACACAGTTAAATGGTTTCAAGTATTGCTATCGAACTATTAATCGTTCTATTCGTCACAGTTAAATCATTTCCAGTCTAATAATTACTTAAACAGTTCTATTTGAACCCTTGTTGGAACCCTAACACTTCGAGTCTGAGTGGACCTGGGAGTAATAGCAATGAAGGTGTACTCATTATTCCCCAAAGCTCAAGGACTGGAACCTCAACATCAGATGCAGTTTAGTGTCACATCCGGGACACTTGTTGGGGGTATCTTACCCTTCTGCAGAGGGGCAGTCGGTGTTGATTTTTTTTAAATCAGCAAACCTATGTGATATCATCTAAAACATTAATGATCAAATGTAACTACTAATAATTAAAAGATATTTTAAATATCTAATTCTCGTCTCAAGATATGAGAGATTTTCTTGTTAACTCATTTAATATTCAGTTAATATTTAATCCAGTTAACATGTAAGGACACTCATTTTGAAATAGTATAAATGTTCAGAAGCTCTTGTCAAAGATAGTGATTATGAGTGATTAATTTAATGGCATATCAACCTGTCTTGGGTTATTTTAAGCTTAGAGGTAAGAGAATTAGGTTCACATTTACATTTTTTGCGTAGTTGCTTCTTAAGTTATTTTTTGGACCTAGTCCAATTAAATCTGGCTAATAATTTTTAAACAGATCTAGTTCAACCAGAGGTCAGACTCAAAGAACCACTCTCATTTCGGGTCAGAATGGACTTGGAAATAATGGCAAGAAGAAGGTATTCCACACTCTGCATATCTCAGGAATTGAAGCCTTGTCATTGGATAAAGTTTAATATCGTATACTGGACACTTTTTTAGGGAGCAGTTTTAACTCTTTACAGGTGGGGGGTACAGTCTGTATCGGCTAAGCCCTGTTTACTGGGTGGAAGTATTATTTTCGATATTGCGCATGAACGACAAACCCTTCTACACAGGAAATTGACTAAAGACACATGAAATAAAATTGTCGTTTGTCATTTCATCTCCTACACAAGAAAAAAGTATTAGGAACACAAAGACGGGTGGTAGTGGCGGTGGTGGCGGCTGACAACCCTTCACTGCCCGCCTTATCATTATTCACCAAATGTCCGTCTAATTTTGGCCAAATTTTAACTAGACTTTCAGGGATTGTTAGAGTTAAAGTAAGAAAAATTAAAAAATATATGAGGAAATTCAGCTCAGACTATTTTTTCGGTGAGATCTGTCTTTCATCCAATATACTATTCTGTACCCTTCGTTTTAAGAGAGTGTTCTCTCGAAACCCTTGCTCGCTGTTTTGGTCACCGTTATAAAAAACAGATGGTTCTCACCCTCTCTATATGCTCTTAGATCTTCCCAGGTTAAGAGGGGAATTTACTTCATTTCAATGGTCGCTAGACCGTGAAAAAATTATTCATTTCGAATAATCCACCCTCCAAATCTGCGAAATAATAAAAGTTAAACATATATTTGAAATATTTATAAATTTTTAGAAGACTTCGAAGCTATCTGACGTCTTCCGTGTGCTACACTCGGTGTAAAGTAAGAAGAACCTGTATTAAATAAACAATTAAAGCAAAGTTAAGTGCGAATGATTATCCTGAATTTTAATAAAAGCTACTCTTCATCTCATTAGGTGCCCCATTCATATGGCCTTGTGCCACATCTCAGCAAAAAACGTTCAGTAAATAACTACTCTTTGCCCTTTATGAGCGTCTCGGGTGGTGTAATATTTGGCAATCTAAACTTGCAAACCTTCACGAGTGAGTTCGAGGCTAATCGGGTGCCTCATTTATATGACCTTGTGCCTCATCTAAGCAAAAAACGTAATAAATTACTACTCCACTTCCTTTATTTGTCAGCGCAATTGGCTGGTGCTGCAGAATACACTGACTGCATTAAACAAAATTAATCGTGTTGAATAGCTATATTTGATATTATTTAACTGTGTGCAAACAAATAAATTGTGTCTCGTTTAAAAATGAAGCTACCTACGATCTATTTCTCTTACAAATCATATCATATCTATCTATCTATCTATCGATCTATCGATCTATCTATCTCAGTCTGTTCAGATCTATCTATCAATCTATCTATCTATAAATGCATTTGTCATTAAATAATCAAGTGTTGATGTGCCATGAAACCAAAATAACCTGAACCAACGTAACTGTTCAATTTGGATGCGATTTGAAAAAATCAAATTCCCAAAACTGGACATGAAATTTTCATAATCGTAATTGACTGACACAATGTCTCACTTGTTTATCGAAGCGTGGAGAGGAATTAGATCGCATTGGTTCCACCGCAGGCATCGGACATAAAAATCTGCAATTTTAATTCATTTTAATGATAAAAAAGACAAACCACCCAAAAGAGCAATTAGAAGACTAATTCTTAAGATTATACCAAGTTATTAGCACTCATCGAAGCATGTACATATTTCATTAACTCAGACAACACTTGAATGATCGGTAAAACTTGCTTTATATAGCTCTAGGGCTGGCGTCTTCATTGACTGAACTGATCGTAAAATAAAGCCAAAGTAATAAGGAACCCATGGAAGATCGAACTTATACAACCAATTATATGTAAGACTCGCTCGCAAAACATAAGTCTTGCACTAGAAATAAAGAGCATAACAATTATAGTCGAACGAGGCTGCTTTTGACTTCACGCTAATGCCCTCCAGAAAGGCATGAATCTATCTCTACTCCTAGAGCTATGAGTAAATAGTCGGACAGTCCGGGATCTTTAGACTTGGTAAGCGAACCAGTTTAGGAGAAGGAAAACTCTGAACTCAAATCAGGTGTACACTGTTTGAAAAAAAAATAACCTTGTGTCTCATTCTGCTCGGAGCGGAGGATATGAGTATATAGGTAAATTGAAACAAATTGTTGATTGTGGTTTCAATTATCCACGGTTGGACCAATCAATAAAGCTTTCATCTTCAAATCTTTTATTAAACTAAAATTATTTTTTAAATTAATCTTTAACAATAATCTCTCATTCGAATATACTCAGATGTAAAAAAAAGAAAAAAGGAAAAGAAAAAAATGATAAAAGAAAAAGAAAAAGAAAAAAGATGATAAAAGAAAAAGAAAAAAAAAGAAAAAAGAAAAAAGAAAAAGAAAAAGAAAAAAGATGATAACAGAAAAAGAAAAAAAAAGAAAAAAGAAAAAGAAAAAGAAAAAGAAAAAGATGATAAAAGAAAAAGAAAAAAGAAAAAAGAAAAAGAAAAAGAAAAAGAAAAAAGATGATAAAAGAAAAAGAAAAAAGAAAAAAGAAAAAGAAAAAGAAAAAAGATGATAACAGAAAAAGAAAAAAAAAGGAAAAAGAAAAAGAAAAAGAAAAAGATGATAAAAGAAAAAGAAAAAAGAAAAAAGAAAAAGAAAAAAGATGATAAAAGAAAAAGAAAGAAAAAAGAAAAAAGAAAAAGAAACTGAAAAAAGAAAAAAGAAAAAGAAAAAAGACTAAGACATCATAAGGAAGTTTGAACCCCTGAAGCACGATTACGTTCACTTTTAGACTGATTTCCTTGTGAAAGGCATGAACTTTCTTACCTCCAGCTATGGGTTAAATATTACCAGTTATGTTCTTCTACAAAGATGACTTTGGTAGTAAACAACCCGCGAATTTTCGTATACCATTCCCCCCCCCAAAAAAAAAGCAGTCGTCTTCCATTGCCCTTTTCTTTCAATGGGTTGAATTTTAATTTCAAGAATGTAGATCTTATTTGAACTTTCTTGTTTTTATTACTGTGTTTCAGTTTCTCTACACGTCTTCAGTAGAAATATGTACTTACCCAACCCCTCCACATAATCAGGGATATGAAACAAGGTCTTTTGTTTTTAAAACAGAGTTTAACAGATTTAAATCCGGAGTTTTCCTTCTAGACTGGCTGCCTTACCAAATTTATAGAGTTCAGTCTGCTCGACTATTTACTCATATCTGGAGGGAGAAAAGTTGGATTCATACCTTTCCCAATGGTATTAACGCTATAGGAAATATAAACTGCCTCATCCAGGATTTGAACTCATGTCGCTGTGACCATTACAAACGACAGGAACCATTACATCACAGGTACCATCTTAGCCCACAAATTGCTCTTTTCTTGAATCCTTAATTTTTTGGGTGGTTAGTTTGCCGCCTAAAGCATCTATATTTCTGAGAGCGGCCAGGAATTCTCTCAATCATTAGAGGAGGCGTACGGTGTATAGTAAAATACAGCTCAGCCTAAAATATCGAACTTTTTAGCTGTTGTCATTGATCATTAAAAAAAGTCGCCTTTCTTTTTGTTAGACAGAAATTTTGCGTTTTTTTCTTTTTAATAGAACGAAAAAAAAAAACGAGACAAAACAAAACAAAATGTAGGAGTTAAAAATAAAAGTAATAGAAACAAAAAAACAAAACAAAACAAAAAACAAAAAAAAAAAAATTAAATACGTTCTTAAACTCGGTAATCGATTTCTCTGTGAAAATCTTTTGATATACCTCACATATATGGTTCGTTATTATCCGCTGATTTTTCCATTCACGAAGTTTCTTAGGACTTATCTACCGCAAATAACAAGATAAAAGTCACAAAGCCATAAAAGTGTTGTAATCGGGCAGGATCAAACTCACTACCTCAGCGAATAGTCCACAAGAGAAGTTTGTTAACATTGTTCTAAGGTAAAAAATAAGGCACCCTGTGAGGAACTGGCTTTTCAATATACGTCCCCCTCATTTTTCTTAACTTTCTTCCCTAGATCATAATGCATCTATGTATACAGTCAAAGCAAATAAAACTAAATTATTTAAGCAGTCACTGAACGAAAGGATATAGGGGGCGCCTATTTGGTCTCTGAGACAGTTAGAGATTCCAGATAAAAATGAGAAAATCGTAAAATGAATTAAACAATAAAACCAGTCAAAAGTAGAAAGTTTTCTTATATGAAATCAGAGGGCTCACTATAATTGGTGGCTTGGAGGGAAGGTAAATGGAAAAAGAAAAAGAAAAATTTGTGTCACACTTGTCACGTTTTATAATTTGCTTGGCGTGTTTAGCTACCCTTACTTCTCTCTCCATTTCTTTTTCACACACACACACACACACACACACACACACACACTCTCTCTCTCTCTCTCTCTCTCTCTCTCTCTCTCACGCTCTCTCTCAGCAACGTATTCACGATGTTTATGTTGAGATCCAAAACCTCTTCTCTACCCTCGTTGAATTGTAGCAGCCAAAGACTTCATATTCTTTACAGTGAGAATTTTTCAATCTTAATTTGTATCACTGCAGGTAAATTCTGCTGTTTCGGAACTGTTCTCATTTACTGTTATAAACTTGTCATTCCTATATATTTATTTTTCTCCATTTAAACGGTACATAAGTTCTGCACCAACGGAGGCGACCCATTTTCTTTGTACTGTAACAACAACATCTTTCATCGGTCCGATTCGCATAGATGTGCTGATCTAAGTGACCTTTATTGGTTGGTTGTCAGTAGTACTCAATGAATCTTGTCACTTATAAAATTGGAGCCGCTGCTAAAATGTCTGTTTTGTCACCTTAAAAGTTCAATTAGCGTCGATGAATGTCAATCGGTGCATTATTTTTGTCACATTGAGAAATCAACAATTTTTTTCATGTCAGAAACCTTTCTGCTCAGTTGTCATTGGTAAGTAGACAAAAAATGATTGGCTAATGTGTTGAATATAAAAAAATTAATATTTTGTGACTGAAAACTTGCTCTATCTCATGAAGTTTCTGCAGGAATGAATAGATATTAGTTTGGAAGCTTTCGCCATACTTTTGAAACAAATTCGAGGGTTGTTTTGTTTTGTTTTTATATCAACCATTGTTGGTCATTTAATGCAAAATCAATTTTTATACATATAAACAGTTCAATTTCAAACAATCCAGTTTATCATAAGTACGCAGTTTAAATGTCGAAAACTGTTTTACATCAAACAATTCAATTTAGCATAAGTACACAATTTAAATATCAAAAACAGTTCTATTTCAAACAATTCAGTTTAGCATAAGTACACAGTTTAAATGTCAAACATGGTTTTAGTTCAAACAATTCAGTTTAGTTCTATTTAACTCATTGATAGGACCCTACCAGGTTCTACCACTCCGGGCCACAGTGGACTTGGGAGTGAAGAGGTACTCCACGTTCCACAAAGGTCCAGCATTACTGGAGTTTTACAATCAGATTGTTTTGTGTTATATCCAGGATATTCGTTGGAGGAGTCTTATCCCTCTGCAATGGGAGTATTCTGCTGCCCGAGCCGACTGGGCCACTTGGGAGGGTGTCTTACTCCTCAGCAGAGATGCAATCGGTGTATTCTGCAGCCCGAGCCGACTGGGCCACTAATTCGAGCGTGTAATGGCTAAATTACTGGACTGCGAAATCGTTGTTCGCATTCTGGTTGTGCTATTGCGTTCACTTCTGGACTAATATCATCGAGAAAGGCATGAACCTTCTTATCTCTCCAGCTATGGGTTAAATTGCACCACTGATGGTCTACTATAAGCATGGCTTTGGCATTAAGTAACCCACGAATTTAGATATGCCATTAAACAAAGAAACCAACCCAAGACCTAATTCTTTTCCTTGATAATAATTACCATAGATTGTAAATGTTTCTATCTGACAAGAGAGGTGATCTCATTGCAATGGCCTACTTAATGGAAGTTTACGAAGAATTTGTGTTGAGAAAACTGATTAGCGTTTCTGCATATATGTCAACACTTGAGAATTCTTCGTGTAATCCCGTGAAGAATGGTAAATCTTCTGAGTCTAATCCCTGATTATACTTTGGTCGTCAGTCTAAATTCGATTAGTGCGAAAAGCCATATACTTTGTTTTCGAATTTGAACTTTAAATCACCTTACGAAGATGACAACTACCAATTTTTATTCGTAACTGCAAGTGCTTACAAAGACAGCTTAGGGTCCGCCGATCGAAACACGCTGAAGCGCCACCTTTCCTCTGGATGTAGATTCGATCGATATTATTGCGAAATCTGATTGATAAGATAAAAATTGTATACTCAGTAGAATATATTTACTCAACATCTTCGCCATTACAGTTGGTTTCAATTTAGAGTTTTACTTCTTTGAGACTGATTGGCTACTATTTCCCCAGAGTTTGGACAGACGTGATTTATTCCTGCCTTTCCCAAAGGAGTTTGCCCGAAATTAAATGAAAACAGTCTCGTCCAGAATTCGAACTCTGGTTGCTGATTTTATTTTTCTCTGTCAATAAACGTTACACTGCGCGCTTTCTTTCAGTTTTATATAAAATTCTTTTCAAACGAAATGCGTGATAACATTATGTAATTTAGGGGTACCACGTTTGAGTTATGCAAAAAGCAGAGATCCATGATAAAAAAACAACCTTTAAAAAGCAAAAAGGCAGACGATAATCCGTGGAAACTATAACTGATGCAGACTGCGTAGATGATCAAGCACTTGCCCAAGCCAAATGTCGGCAGTATGACCTGGAGCAGGCAGCAAGAGACATCGGTCTCGACGTGAATTCAGATAAAACAGACTTCATGTATTTTAATCAAGATGTGCCACCTCCTTATTAAAATAGTAAGCCTCATAGTACTTGGTAGCAATATCTCATCTTCTGAAAGCGGTGTCAACAGGTACATAGATAAGGCATGGACTGCTATTGTCACATTATTGACCATATGGAAAATAATCTCTGATTAATTAATAATGTAATTCTTCCAAGCTGTAACTGTGTCAGCACTATTGAATGGCTGCACCATTTGGAGAAAACTTTCTATACTTACGTTTTCTCCCTTTTCTGTATCACTTTGTGTTCTTTCTTTCTTTTTCAATTTCTCTTTCCTTCTAACAAAGTTTCTTTCTTTCTTTCTTTCTTTCTTATCCTGCTTCACTTTCTTTTTTTTCAAATAATTTTTCCCATTTCGTCTTTATTTTTCGTTTTGCCTTTTTTTATTTCGTGTTTAATCGAATGATTTCAAAGAATTTCAGTCAACTGTTGTTCCGGTGTTCTCATCTCATCAACTTGACTGATTCTATTATTTTAAACCAGTAGAAATGTTGATCCAGACAGAAAGAAGTTCATTATTTATGTCGATTTAGATGTTAGTTAATAGTAAGGATAATGATAATGATCATAATATAAAGTGTAGATTAGTGCATCGTACTAGCACAAAAAGAATACAAAACATACCTAATTAGATGGGAAGGGTGATCCATTCAAGTAAGAGACTGAAGTTTCACCATACTGACAAATGGTATATATACAAACCAGAATCTGTCTGAGAAAATGAGACTTTGATATAGAAACGGATCACCAAATCTAGGACAGAAGACCAGACCTAGTTTTGATTAAAAAGAAGTAAAGAACTTGTCGATCAGTGGATTTTGGTGTTGTAGAAGTCAACTGAATGAAAGTAAAAGAAGGTGAAAAGCCGGACAAATACCTGGATCTTGCCAGAGAGCTGAAAAATTATTGAAGATGAAGATGACAGTGATACTAATCGTTGTCGGTGTCCATGGAACGGTTCCCAAGAACTTAGAAATGAGACAGATTGAATGGAAAATCAGAGGAAGAATCGAGACCATCCAGACCGCAGCACTGTTAAAATCAGCAAGGGTGCTTAGAAAAGTTCGGGAGATTTAAAAAGATTTGCTGTCATTCTGACTCTTGTGAAAATCTACCAGCAAGAGCTGGTGTAAAAAAAAAACTCCGTAGGGGTGAATTGATAATAATAATAATAATAAGAGATAAAAATTAAAAAACTAATCAGGAAAGCATCCAAACACATGGGAAAAAAGTAAATGACAAGTACTTGGAAATATTAGAAAGAGCCACCCTCAAACAAACAGAGGTAAAAGAATTCCTTGGAAGAACGAGAAAGCTTCTCAAAACCAAAGCTCTGCAGTAGAAATCTCATCAAAGGAATAAATAACAGGGCTGTCCCTCTTGTAAGATATCCAAAACCATTCTTAAAATGGACAAAAGCGGAATTCTGAGAAATTGACCAAATGACAAAGAAATAAATGACGATGAACCAGATTCTATGAGTCAAGAAAAGATGGAGGAAGTTGACTCGATTGCATTGGAGATTGCGTAGTTGTAACGATTCGGATAGTACACTAAAAAGAGCAAAGAAAGACTAATGTCACGTGATAGCTCACGGAGACGAAGAGGTAAGACTGATACTATCCTCCCGTATTGAATGAGAGTATCAAGCAGTCAAAAAGTGACCGTTGGGAGAGAATGTGGGTCACGGAGAATATAGACCAGATGTTCACTCTTAGTGAACTCAGGTCGCCGGACATCGGAAGGGGAAAGAGAGAGAAGCCAAATGATTGGCGGGGACCCCAAACGGAAGTGGGGGTTCCCTTCCCCTCAGCGGAAGTAAAGGAGTAAAAAGTGAGTTTTTGAGCAAGGCTCGTGGCAGACGGACGATAGCCATTTTACTCCGGGCTAAAGACAAAAGATTAACTGAGACATGAGAGACACGAGTCCTTCAAGCCAGTATTAAAAACATAACAAAGTCTAGTAGCCCGTGAAAGAAGAAAATTCTCCAGTAGAACCCCGTCGAAAATAAGATAAGTAACTTTGGGGACATTTTTCCTTTATACCCAAATTTTGTTTACCACTCTCTTTCTCTCAATTTGAAGAAGGATAAAAGCCAAGAAAAGACATTTATATTCATGGACTATCCAATTATATGTTTTGAAACTCCGAACGTATATATATATAACCGTAGTAAAGAACCTATGTATTTTCATTTTACCATGTGGTCTATGTTGTTATTTCATGCTTTCGTTTCAGCTTCTATTCGCCTTATATTATCTTGCTTAGAACTGTCCTATTAATTCCTAAAGTATCACTCGGGAATCCGGAGTTGCCGACTACAACAATATTAATATTATTACGACTAAGACCTATAGGCCCGTATTCTTCTATTATCTAAGGGAAAGAAGTTTAGCGGCCTGGTGGGTGTGTGATAGTGTGAAATTTGGAACCCCTTTGCCAGCGGTGGTCAGTCTGGCCTTGAATTATTCCCTCATGTAATATGCCAGTTTTTATATGACTGAGAGAAGAACTCTGAACAGGGCTTATTTCTGTAGGGGATCAAGTGCCAACCTGCCCCGTCTTCACACGTGCGAAAATAAAGTCCCGTTTTGGGATTATAGTTCAATTTCGCGTCACACTAATTTCAGCAGCCAGTAACATCAATGACGACATAAGATTAAACAGAAAATTAACAAAAACTGAAATGGGAATAAAAACAAGCGATAAACTGAGGAGAATACATACGAGAAGCCTCGTGCATGGCGAAGAAATGGAACCTTCAAGAAAGTGAATCTCACAGAATATTGTCATAAAGACCTATACACATTTACAGGTACACACATACTTATCAAAGCGAAAATGGATGATATGTAACAGAATAACAAGTGTGGGTCATGTGGAGAAAGAGACGAAACGATTAATCACATGATAATCGAATGCAGTTAAATAGAACAAAAGGAGATGAAGACTGGGTAGGAAAGGTGATCCACTGGGAATTGTGCAAGAGATTAAAATTTGACTATACAAGCAAATGGTACATGCAAAAATTAGTATCCGTTCTAGAAAATGAGACGCATAATTTTTTTTTTTTAATTTTGAATTACAAACGGATCATCAAATCCCGACCAGACGACCAGACCAAGTATTGAATAACTAGAAAAGCAGAGCTCGTTATTAAGTAGATATTGTTGTTCCAGAGGACTGAAGAGAGAGAAAACGAAGGAAAGTGAAAAGAGAGACAAATACTTGGATTTTGCCAGAGAATTAAATAAGCTGTGAAACATAAAGGTGACGGTGATACCAATTATAGTTGGGGCACTCGGAACGATCATAAAAGGCTTGGAAAAATGAGTGGAGAAATTGGAAATCAAAAGAAGGATCGAGACTATCTAGACAACAGCATTGTTAAAATCGGCTAGAATATTCAAGAGAATCTTGGAGACCTGTCACTCAGATTCCAAGCGTTTGTTGGTGCGAAAAACTCGCCGGCAATAACAATAATAATAAGTATTAATTTCAAGATCGACATCATTGCGATGGGATGGAGTGGGGATATTTTTTTGTTTATACTGAAATACAGCACGAAACAACACCGTAAGAACTATGTCAAAGCAAGAATAGACAAGACGCAACAAAATAGCAGATGTAGATGATATGGTGATTGAGACGAAACGATAAATCACATTACAAGAGAATGCAGTAAATTAGCGCAAAAAGAGCATTAGACCAGACACGATTGGGTGGGCATGGTGATCCACTGGGAACTGTGCAAGAATTTTAACTTTGACCGTGCGAACAAATGTACAACCCAGAATCCGTCCTAGAAAATGACACACAGAAAATTCTTTGAGATACAAACGGATCACCTAATCTCGGCCAGACCACATGATAGTCAACAAAAAAAGAAAAAAAAAGAAAAAAAAAGAACTTACCGAATAGTGAACGTTGACGATCCGGCTGACCACAGGGTAAAACTGAAGGAAAGCGAAAAGAGAGATAAGTACCGAGACTTTGCTAGAGAAATGAAAAAAAACTGTAGAAAATGAATGTGATGGTAATACCATTCGTAATTGGCGCATACGGTACAGCCAACAAAGGATTGGTAAAGGGACTGGAGGACTTGGAAATAACAATACTGAGAAGAGTCCTGGAGACTTGGGATTTGCTGTCACTCAGACTCCAGTGAGTAACCATCGGCTAACGCTGGTGTAAAAACTCTCAAATCAATAAAATAATGATAAAACGAAAAGAGAGATAAGTACTCAGACCTAGCAAGAGAACTAAAAAACTATGGAACCAGAAGGTGACAGTGATACCAATTGTAATAGGTGCACTCGAAACAATCCCGAAATGTTTGGTAAAGGGACTGGGAGAATTAGAGATTAGCGGACAAGTGTTAAACAGTCAGATTACATTACTATGAAGATCAGCCAGAATTCTGAAGAGTCATAGAAACTTGAGGAGACTTGCTGTCACTCAGACTCCATTGAAAGACTATCAACTAACGCGGTGCCCGTAGTGTAATCGTTATAGTCGCAGGATATGGACACGGCGACACGAGTTCAAATCCTGGACCTGACTGATTTTATTTCACATCGCACTAATATCCTTGGGAAAGGTATGAATCCAAATATTCTCCCTCCAGCTATGGGTAAATAGTAGGGCAGACTGTTTTCTTCAGCCTTGGTGAGGCAACTAGTCTAGGAGAAGGAAAACTTTGAATTCAAACCTGTTAAACACCGCTTAAAAATTGACCTTGTGTCACATCCTGCCCGAGCGGAGGGGTTGGTAAATATGATCAACTAATGCGGGTTGGTTAGTTGTTTGTTTGGGTCTCATGGCATATCAACCATTGTAGGTTATTTAATCCCAAATCCATTTTTATGCATACAAACAGTTCTATTTCAAACAATTCAGCTAAGCATAAGTACACATTTTTGTTTACATGCAGTTAAATGTAAAAACAGTTTATTTCAAACAATTCAGTTTAGCGTAATTATACCGTTTAGTTCTATTTGACCCATAGATGGGACCCTTTCAGGTGCTGTCGCCCCAGGCCACAGTGGACGTAGGAACAATGGCAATGAAGGGGTACTCTGCATTCTCTAAAGCTTCAGCAGTACTGAAGCCTCACCATCAGATTGTTTAGTATCATATCCAGGACACACGTAGGGGGAGTCTTACCACTATATAGAGAAGCATTCGGTGAATTCTGCAGCCCCAGCTGATTAGGCCAGCTAACGCTTGTGTGAAAACCCCGCAAGGAATAATAATAATAATAATAATAATAATAATAATAATAATTTGACAGACTATGCATTTCAAGAAAAGAAGGAGGAAGTGGACTTGCTAGCATTGAGGACAACGTTAAGTCATCGATACAACGACTCGAAGACTACATAGAAAAGCGTGGAGAAGGACTGATTACAGCCACTAGAAACAATACTGATAATACGAATGCAAGAAATTTAAGTTTGACCATACGAAAAAATGGTATATGCACAATCCAGCATCTGTCCTGAAGAATGATACAGATAAATTCCTATGGGATTTTGGCATACAAACGGATCACCTAATCTCGGCCAGAAGACCAGAAAAAACGAGAACTTGCAAAATTGTGGACTTTGCTGTCCCGGCTCACCACAGAATAAAACTGAAAGAAAGTGAAAAGAAGGATATGTACCTGGACCTTGCTAGGGAATTGAAAAAACTATGGAACATGAAAGTAACGATTATGCCAATCGTGATTGGTGCTTTTGGTAGAATCATCAAAGGATTATTAAAGGGACTGGAGGACTTGGAAATAACAGTACGAGTGGAGACCGTCCAAACTACAACATTATTGAGATCAGCCAGAATACTGAGAAGAGTCCTGGAGACTTGAGGAGATTTGCTGTCACTCAAACTCAAGTAAAAAAACCATTAGCTAACGCTGATGTGAAGAACTTTCAAGGAGTATAATAATAATAATAATAATTTTTATAATTATTTCCCTCGTAGCATAAATGCAACGCACGGCACCGCAATTTCCTTACCGGAAATGGATGTGTCAAATGATGCATTTCGTGTTAAGCTTGGAGGGTCGATTTCAAACACTGAAAAGAAAAGATGAACACAAAAATTGTGCTTAAAACAAAAATTAAGATTGGCAATGAGCAATAAAAAATCATCTGACAATTAGAAAACGTTTTTAATTTGCTTCAGCAAAAAGAAATCAAGTTAGAGTTCAAAGATATCCTCCATACACACACACAGAGAGAGAGAGAGAGAGAGAGAGAGAGAGAGAGAGAGAGAGAGAGAGAGAGAGACACACACACACACACACACACACAGAGACACACAGATACACATACACATAGATAGTCGCACTCACACTCATATATACGCATACACACATACGCACACAAACATACACATTCACTGATACAAACAGATAAGCACAAATGCGTACACATATACATACAGACACGCTCACACACATAGGTATACACACATATATATATACACACTAACATACGTACATATACACGCATACACATACATATACACTCAGTCACATACACAGACATACCCACATTGGCACACACACGCACTCACAGATATACATACACACTCTTTCTCTCTTACAAATACATACACACACACAAGAGCTGATGGAACACAATATGATAATGACAATTAAAAATGTGCCTATAAATAAACCAAGCTTCATTTAGCTGATGGATATGCGACCGTATTGACTTAATTCCTCCTTAAAAAACTTTCTTTTGCAATTTTTCGAAAACAATTGTTTAGAACCTTTTTTTTTTATTTATCTTTTATTATTTAGAAATTATAAAATTCTTTCGACCATCACTTAAGTTCGAGAAGAGTAGAGAAAAGTTAAAGAGAAAGAGTAATCATAAAGAAATGTTACTCCTGTTTGTCATGTTATTTTTGATTGATTGATTTTAACGGCATGTCAACTCGTCTAGGGTTATTTTGTGCATAGACGTTAGGAAATCGCTTTCATCGTACATTCATATTTGCATTTTTTCTGTTGTATTTTTAGTGTTTTTTGCACACAGTCCTATTGAATATGAATAATTTTAAAGAAATTTAATTGTTAGTGTGTATATATATATGTGTATACCTTAAAAGGTACAACCACTTTTGGTCAGAGTGGACCTGGGAGTATTGGTAATGAAGGTGTATTCTTCATTCTCTAAATTTCCAGAACTGGGGCCACACCATCA
The DNA here is from genome assembly GCA_963585895.1 of Sepioteuthis lessoniana. Taxonomy (NCBI): domain Eukaryota; kingdom Metazoa; phylum Mollusca; class Cephalopoda; order Myopsida; family Loliginidae; genus Sepioteuthis; species Sepioteuthis lessoniana. The sequence continues at coordinate 105,945 of CAUZXS010001639.1, read as the reverse complement.
GATGCGGTGCGTGCGTGTGTGTGTGCTTGTGTGTGTGCGTGTGCGTGTGTCCTTGTGTGTGTGTGTATGTGTGTGAAGAATGCAGTCCACCTAAAGTAACATTATCTGTTTCAGAAAACAATCACATTGACCAATTCCTTACAACACCTTAAAATCTTCACCTGTGCAAAGGTAGATGAGATTGCAGCAAACTACCTGACGCGTAAATGACCTGTCGTTTTCCTGCAAAACCATCACTCAGTCTTAGCCAGTTGTTTTCTGCCTTAAAATACCAACAAATCAAACCTTAATATATAGAAATATATTTGGCTTGGTTTGGTTACTTATATCAACCTTCATGCTAAAGCCATCCTTATAGACGAACAACATGGATACTATTTAGCTGGACCGACAGAAAGGTTCATGCCTCTTTCAAGTGTATTAGTCCGAAAGTGAACGTAATATCGCGACTGGAGTTCGAACTTGCTCCCTATGGTGTCGCAGTCCAGCACGTTAGCTACTTCGTCGCAGGGACTAACACCATGCGTCCTACATTGTACAAACCATTGTTATTTTTGATTGTATTTAATTTTTGTTATCTATTGCCTCACCGTAGATTTCCAAGATTTTCCTGTTGTTAATTTATGTTCAGGTTTTTAGAATACATAATCATTCACCATCGATTGCAGAACATTAAAAGACTTAAAAGAGGAACAGAATTGACTGAAATCTGCCTTCTATAGCGATGCAGTTAGATCTTTGAATTGAGCGTTCCGTTCACATAAGATTATTTATTGTAATCGTTCTTCAAAGGGCAAAAATAATCAGCATCGAGGCCATGTTACTAAAGTCCCAGCTCTGTTCAGCAGAAGCTGTAACAGATACAGACTACGCAAATCTTGTGTTTCTTGTAAATACATCTGCTCAAGCCGAATCCCAGTTACACAGCCTGGAGCAACAGCCAGAGGCATTAGCTTTCTAAACTTTAAGTGACAAGCCTCTGAAATTTGTTGGCAAGTTTACATACCTGCGCAGCAATATCTCATCTACTGATGTCTATGTGTTGATTTGCAGAGAAAGACAACAAACACTGATACATAAAAATATAATCAGCTTCTTTTCTTTCCCTTTTATTACCCAAAATTCAACGGGTGATAAAGTATGGAGGGTCGAAGATGGCTGAGATGCACACACAGTGGCCAAGTTACAAATCTTCCGTGAACCGCTTTTCTCTCCTCTGTTTTATCGGGTCAAAATCTCACTGAATAAAACTGCTGCTCACAATTTGCACGTGAACACACCTCCTTCGAGCATGCCACCCACACAATGCATGTGATCACGGTTGCTTCTAGCATGACACCCACGCAGTTTTTGCAGTATTTCTGCAGGGGCCACCTGCGTCCTGTTTAATTTGGGGACCAGGTGCATTTCCTGTTATTTTTGCTCCCAGTGTTCACCTTCATCAACTGCATCAACATGTCAAAGAGGGTCTTCAAGTCAATATCCAATAAACGTATGCATTGGAAAGACGTGGACTGCCATTGACTGGTTGTCGATCAAATAGAAATCTGATCTCTCTGATAAAACAAAATGGGATTTATTCCAACTTGTGATCATGTCGGTACTGCTGCACGGATGCACCACTTGGACTCTAAACGAAAGCGTTGAGAAAAAAGTTAGACGAGAACAACACAAGAATGCTACGGGCTGTTTTGAACAAAACCTTGAAGAAGTACCTCACAAAACAGCAGCTGTACATTCACATACTGCCCTATCTTTCAAACCATCCAAGTAAGATGAACAAGATATACTGAGTATATCTTGGAAGTAAGAACAAACTCATAAGTCATTTTTTATGAACTTTACATATGGACACGACAGTATTGCTTGACCAAACTTACATACACAACTCTGTGCGGACACTGGATGCAGTTTAAAGAACCTGCCAGGAGTGATGGACGACAGGGACAGATGGTGAGAGAGAGAGAGAGACAAGGGACAACGTGTTATCAGTATGACTTGATGATGACTGTAGAAAAGAAATCAGTGGAGTTCAAATTCACAACTTAGATTGCAAGATTACCTTATTTTTAGCAGAAGTTCAATGTAGTTAGAAAGCCAACCTTTATCTGTCATAGAGGAAATATAGTAGAGCACTTTGGATTACATTTGCAATAGTGGCTATTCATCGTGTCACGGCAGGCCCCCAATCGATATCATAACAAACTTTCCCTACATGTCGCAGAATATAAGAGTAGATCTTATGCAGCTTAGTAAGCACGACAAGTTGGAGTAATGAAGATAAGGCACCTGATCACATTTCAAATCATTAGCAGTCTTGACTAATTAGTCTCTCGGGAACACATCTTGTCATTTAAACAACAGAAATCATGTGGATTTTCTCCAAAAGTGCCATATCTTTTCTGGGCTCTCCAAGGCTCTCTTGAATAAAACGTGAATTGTCATGTTTTTTTTTGAGAGTAAGTAGGAAAATTTCCTCGTAGCCTTCTTCACGATTTGAATTCGCAATTGTCCTTCCCATAGATAGATAGAAAGAGTCAGATCGAAACGGATAGATGGACAGGTAAGAAGGAAGAGTAGATTAAGATAAGTTGATTAAACGGCCAACTTTTCCAGAAAGATAGGTTGGTTGGTTGTTTAGGTTTTATTGCATATCAACCATTGTAGGTTATTTAATGCCAAATCCATTTTCATACAAATAATCAGTTCAATTTCAAACAATTCAGTTTAGTATGCGTACACATTGTGATTGTCAAAACATTTCTATTTCAAGATATTCAGTTTAGTCAAACAGTTCTAATTCAAACAATTCAGTTTAGTATAAGTATAGATTTTGTTTATAAACAGTTAAATATCGAAACAGTTATATATCAAATAATTCAGTTTTGCGTAAGTACAGTTTCAATGTCAAAATTCCATTTCAAGCAATTCAGTTTAACATACAAAAACAGTTCCAATTTAAACAATTCAGTTTAGCATAAGTACGCAGTTTAAATGTAAGTAAATGTTTAATAGTCAAAAATATTTCTATTTCAAGCTATTCAGTTGGGTCAAACAGTTGTAATTCAAAGAATTCAGTTTTGCATAAGTACGCAGGTTAGTTCTATTTAAGCTATTGACAGGGCCCTATCAAGTGCTACCACTCCGAGCCTGAGCAGACCTGGGAGCAATGGCAATGAGGGGGTACTCCACATTCCCCAATGCTCCAGCATCACTGGAACCTCACCATCAGATTGTTTAGTGTCATATCTAGGACACTCGTTTTTTGGGGGGGGTCTTACTCCTCTGCAGAGGTGGAGTTGGTGTAATCTACTCCCCCAGCCGGCTAGGTAATGATAAATAGTTTTTCCCTAGGTTTTTTGTATAATTCTTTAACATCACTAATATCATCCCTCCCAGTCCTGATGATGGTTCATTAGAAACGAAACGCTGTACCTCTAGCTGAGACTGATAGATAAGTTAAGAAGGAGGGGTTTGACCAAGGTAGATAAATTGGTAGATATGAGCACACTGCAATTTAGAACAAGGAGCAGCATAGCACAAAACAACAGTTGTACGGCCACTTACCTCCCATCCCCCAAACCATCCAAGTAAGATGAATAAGACATGCGAGACACTGCTGAAGAAGCAACGGCTACTATCAAGAACTTAGTACGGACATTGGTTGTAGCTTGGATGATCTGCCAGCAGCGATGGATGAGAGAGAGAGAGAGAGAGAGAGAGAGAGAGAGAGAGAGAGAGAGAGAGAGAGTCAAGGAAGTCTGTGCTAACAGTGTGATGATGATGATGATGATGATGATGCTGACGCTGATGATGATCTTCAGCTTTTCTCAGGAGTGTATTGTGTCCGGTCAGAAAAAACAAAAGCGAAAACGCTAATTACATCTTCAGTGTGGTTTAAAATACTCTATTTCTATTCTCTGCAGGTGGATAAGACTCCCCCTCCCCAACTGCATCTGATTGTGAGGCTCCTGTTCTGAAACTCTGGGTAGTGGGGAGTGCCCTTTCATTGTTATTACTCCCAGGTCCATTCTGACCGAGTGGTAGAACCTTTTACGGCCCCGTCTATAACCAAATGAACATTAACAAAAGATTATGATTATCAATTACTTGAAGACACTCATCCATGTTCAAATCCATGAGACCTTGCGTAAAAAAAGAAAACAAAACATAAAAAAGCAACAAAAAAACAAAACAAAAAACAACCAAAAGCAAAAAAAAAAAAACACTTAAGAAGAATTGAACAAAAATGTAAATATGAACGTGCTTCCCTAACCACAAGGCATAAAATATCCCTAGACTGGTTGAGAAGCCGTTAAAATCAATTAGTCAATCCGGGCAAATTTAGATAGTTGAGAAGAAAATATTTATAAGTTGGTGTACAAAAACGTTTTTGCAAAAATAGATGAGTCAAAAAGTCTTGATATTATTTTGAAAATAAATCAGAAATACATAAATATGAGATGCCCGCTCACTAAAATGTATACAAAGTTAATGATTATTACTTTAACACTGACTAAATCGCTGGAGGCAAGGTAAAAGGAATCAGGAATTTGAGGAAGATGTTAGGCAATCTAGGGCACAGAAGTACTGGAATTTATCTATCTATCTTGGTTAGACTCTTCGTATCTATTTACCTATTTAGGTAAGACTCTATCTATCTATCTATCTATCTATCTATCTATCTATCTATCCTTGTTAGACTCTTCATATCTATTCATCTATCTATTTTTCTAACTTGGTCACACTCTTCATATCTCTCAGTCTACCTACCCTGGTAAAAAATCTATCTATCTATCTATCTATCTATCTATCTATCTATCTATCTATCTATCTATCTATCAAATATTGGTGACATCTCTTTGTCTCGCAAGCCCATGCATCAACACCTGAATCTTGTTAGGCTTGACAAAGTTGTACAGAAGGTTTTCCATGCAGCACATACCCTATCTATGATTCCAATGTAACATAAAGGAACAAAGACTGGTACAGTTTATAGCCGTGTCGTCACAGGAATTGTCATAACAGACAATCTAACAGAAACAGTTGGTCTACTAAGTAACCAGATTAATTATGTTAAAAAATCTAATCATTATTTTGATATTTTTCGAAGTTGTTTTTTTTTTGGAAGTCACACATTGATGAAGATATTGATCCGTCTTAGAGAAACAATGCAAGAAATCTTTAACTGACACTGCCTTCAACTGTTTCGTCTCAACCTGTTGCATGTTCTGACACTTTCCAGATGGAGCTTAGTTTTTATCTTTGGAAACAGGAAATAGTCACAAAGATTCAGATCAGAGAAGTAAAAGGTTGGGGAAGCACAGGAATGTTCTTTTTGATCCAAAACTCATTCACAGAGAGTGTATCTGGAAAAAAAAAAAAACTAATTTTCTTATTTCACAAGTTGGCTATCTTGATCGAAAATCAACTGATCAAACATTTTTTGCGTCAAACGTTGATCAGGTCTGATGATAGTCCCAACTTTTGTCTAATTTTCCTCAGTTCATGAAATGACCGGGCAATCCGAACGGGATCAATTTTCTACAGCTTCTAAGTGATCTAAAACTAACTTGTGTTACTTCAAAATATATCCTAAATTTTTTTATCGCATTGTCCTAGATATTGACACAGAAGTTTTTTATGGGTTATATTAACAAGCACACCTGTAAAAATCGATGAATGGCCAATGTGAATTCTGCGAAGCAATCTAAATATTTTCCCAGTGTTCATTATCAACATTGATCTGCTAATTTTCATTCTGGGTTACTAACCTGAAAAATGATCAGTCTCATTACTTTCGAGTCAGACATTTTTATATACTTAAAAGTATCAATTGTTATTACATGAAATGCAAGCATTTTTATAAATAAAGAATAAAGTTTTCTTTAAGAAAGAAAAGTAATATTAATCTTTAAATCAGTAGCTTTCAAATTTTTGTAAGCTGAGACCACTTTCTATTATAGGGTCTATCTCATTAAACCCCAAATGAATAAAAATGAAATCTCGTGGACCTCAATATAAAAAAAATAAAATCTCGTGGACCCACTATATAAATAAAAATGAAATCTCATGGACTCACCATATAAATAAAAATGAAATTTATTAAAAATCTTTCATGAAAATCACATTCAATATTCACACTAAGTAGTGACATTTAGAGAGAGGGATGTTCTTGTCTTGCTTAGCTCAAATTGTCAATTCTTATAGGAATCTTTGTCAAAGATACATACTATTCACTTTGCCTGACAAGTCTCTAGATCTATATTTGATTATTATATTGGTAAGTATTGAAAATACTGTTTCGTATGAATGTTGTTGCAAAAGGTGGCAGCATTTTGACCCCCTTTTGAGACAACAATGGATACGCAAAAGCTAGGCTTAGCCAAAATTTTAGGTGTGGTTTCTGTGTAAACTGAATTTTTATAGTTGTGTACTAGTATGTAGAAATACAAATGTGCGGTTCTATCGCTAATCAGACGATATAAATTCTCAAGACACTTTTGCTGTGTCTGCGGGACCCTGCTATTGATGTTGCTGACCCCTGTAATTCTCCAACCACATTTTATTAGAATGTGTAGGGGAGAAAGGGTGCAAAGTCTACCAATCGAATCGGAGGCCGAATTCAAATTCAGTCAAGGTTTTTCGCTTTTCTTTTTGAAGTAGTGTCTTTGAAAAAGGCGTGAATCGATTTTTTCTTCGATTAACTATGGAGAAAAAGCTGGTAAAACTTAGCTCTCTAGACTTGTTAGACAACTAGTCTTGGAGAATTGAATAGGCTAGGCCGATGAATACAGAAAACAAGTTGTTAAAAATCCTAAACAAACCGTGGTATACCTATGCAAAGTTCATATTACGTTGTGGGGGTGTCAAGTTGTCACTTGAGCCCGAACAAGACCCAAAAGTCGTTGATCATAGTTTTTTAAAGATGACGAAAGAAGTTGACAAATATGTTTATAGATTTTGATAAATCACCCACTTTATCTTTTAGCGTCTATTCTAATGTTTTGGGTATATCTTTAAACGTTATTTTGGTTGAAAGGGAAATTTTGTTGAAACTGATGTTATATCCCTAGATGACTCTTTGAGGGCATCACTAATATAAAATGGGGCTCAATGGGAGAGTTGATTGGAATCGAAATGTTTGGTGCTTGAACTACAACTGCCTTGATAATATAAGTCCCAGAATCTGTTCCTCCTTTTCACGTGACAATCCAATCAGCTAAACAGTCTACGCTAATCCTCTTTCACACACACACACACACACACACACACACACACACACACACACACACACACACAACTTTGATTCAGTTAATCTTTTTATCCTGGGTGATGATCTATGACCTCTAGCTTTTCAATCAAAGTCTCCGTTGTCCTTTTGCTGGTGTTATACAACCATTGCCGATTCTGTATTCATCGGCCTCGCCTATTATATAACATTCTGATTGATGACAAGATGCTACAACTTGTGCAACCTTCTGGAGATCTTGGACTTTCCATGCCATTTGAGTTCCACTTTGCAAGTAAATAAAATACTAGTGGGGTCTGCGCAACCATACTAACATTTTGATTTCACCTTTAGGCAGGTTCATCCCATTTTCTTGATATTAAAGAGGATTTATCATATTTACTAATCCCTCCGCTCGAGCAGGATATGACACAAGGTCAATTTTTAAGCAGAGTTTAATAAGTTTGAATTCATAGTATTCCTTCTCCTTGACTAGTTGCCTCACCAAGGCTGAAGAACCCAGTCTGTCCTACTATTTTACCCATAGCTGGAGGAAGAATAATTGGATTCATACCTTTCCCAAGGGTATTAGTGCTATGTGAAATGCAATCAGTCTCGTCCAGGATTTGAACTCGTGTTGCCGTGTCCATTTCCTACGACGATAACCATTACACCACGGCACCTCCGTTTTAAAGAGGATTTATAGAGACATCATTAATAACTACCTAGGTAACATTTAAAGTGTTCAAAATGATAAGGAAAAAAAGTAAATTCAGGAAGTTATCAGTTTCGGCTTCTTTGTTTAATGGCATACAAATCTTCGAGAAGTTATTTAATGTCAAAACAATCCTTGTAGAAGAACAGTCGAGGAACTATTTAACTCATTGCTGTTGGGTGCGTAGGAAGTGTGATACCTTTCTCTAGAGTATTATCCCGAAAGTGAACCTAATAGAGGGACTAGAGTTTGAACTCGCTTACTATGATGTCACAGTCAAACACATTAACCACTACTCCTACCAGGACGCTATCAGTTGATAACATGTAAAGGCATGTTTGAATATTTCAAAATGAATTTTTTAAAATTGATTTTTGAAAAAGGTAGAATTTTGTGCCATTAGAACATAACCGGTTTCACTTGTAATCGTTTTACAGTCGATGGTTTTGTTTCCTTCAAATTCGGGAGTGTTTTGTATCAACAGAGACATATCCATAAATCAGTCCCAGTGGTTTTTGTTCAAACTTTACAGTGATATAAGATCGGCTCGTTTGAATAAATAAAAAGTTTCTGATCCTAATGTTAATGATTAAATCAATTCGTGACAAAAAAAAAAAATTGTCATTTCAGAAAGGATTTGAAATGGCTAAGGAAAGACTGCAAACAGAAAAATCAATGGAAAACTGAATGAAATGTTGTTTACCGTTCTTATAGCTTCGTGCCAAGAAAGTCTAAATAAAGCTTAAGAGTGACCAAGGTTACCTACCATAGAGCTTTGGTTGGCTTTCTTTGCTCTACAAAGGACGCATAATAATCCATCCTTTTCTGGTAAGGTCATCTCTTTGTGCTTCTTGAATGCACATTCGAAAATACATGAATTACTATGCTTTGAACAATCACACAATAAAAGACAAAACATGTGACTGGATTTAGCTACTAGCAAGACATACTTCGTAGTTCACAGTTCTTTAACGTATTGATTTTAACGTCATGTCCTCCTGTATAGGGTTATTTTATGTTTAGAGACCAGGAAATTATAATCATTGTACATTCATATTTACATGTCTGTGTAGTTGTTTCTTTAGAGTCTTTTTTTTCCTGAGGTCTTCCCAAATACAAATCATTGTTACTCTAACAAGTACTACCACTCGGGTCAGAGTGGTTCTAGGAGTAATGACTATGAAAGGGGTACTCTACATATATTGAAACTGTTAAATTCAAAATTTATTGTTGTACCGTTCCAACAACTTCTGGAAGGCCCAATTCAAGTCCTCTTGTGTGAGCGTGTCAATGATCTTTGTCACAGCCTCTTTCATCTCCTCAATTGTCTCATAACGACAGCCTTTGAGCTTAGGGTATAACCAAAAGTCACTGGGAGCAAGGTCTGGACTATAGGGAGGGTGAGGAACTGTCTTGATACCCATCTTGGTCAAATAGTCTGTGACAAGGATGGAGTTGTGGACTGGTGCATTGTCCTAGTGGAAATGCCACTGACCCGATTTGAAGAGTGCTGGCCTCTTCCCAAGGAATCTCTTCCTGAACTCCCTTAAAACGTCAACATAGTAACCCTAACCCTAACCCTTTGGCCAATCAACTGTGGTGTATTGAGTTCCTTACTCCTCCTACACATCTCATCATTCCTCACAGACTCCCTGCCTTACTTGAATTAATATTAAATCAAATTATTACTGTTAGACAGGGATACTATGTGCGAAGAAATGATCAATATTACGTTGAATCATTAGGATTTGATAGGAAACTGCTACAGTGTGTTAGATGAGTTCTAACAAATCTTTTACAAATGAAGTTATCAACAAAGAATTCGCTTATATATATATATATAAAATCAAAATATAATGTATAGATCAAGGGTGAGTGGAGCAATCCAGGGAAAGGAATAGGGTTTACCCCTACTCCTCTATGTAGTACCTATTGAAAAGGAAGCCTTCGGATTCACCCTCGACTACGCTCGTCCAACTTATATATATATATATATATATATAGGATATGCCATTAAATAACCAGCAAGAGTTGATATGCAATAAAACATCAACCAATCAAGCTGCAAAATAAAATCACCATCAGGCATCTCTCTATCTATCTCTCTTTATATACACACACACACACACACACACACACACACACACACACACATATATATATATATATGTCGTAATAAAGAGCGGCATGAAACCAGTGCGCGCAGATAATTATCCATGCTATCAAATATATATAAAAACTAATACACACACACACACACACACACATATATATATATATATATATATATATATATATATATGAACCTTAGTTTGATTATTCACATTATCACGAAATCATAGCAATTTTTCTTGAACACCCTGTACATCACAAGTGATATGAAATTTTTGAAATACCCTGTATATTTTAGGAATTTATAACTTTTATTCATTTTCAAAATTTTCCATTTTCTACTCTACGAGGCACTTGAATTTTCTGAATTTATTTAAACTTTTCTTTAAATTTTCTAGTCTTCGTGAGTTGTTTGTGATTTTAAAAGTAGGCCGCAAAAATTAAAAAATCTTATCTTAATGGTAAACTTGTGAATAATCAAATCAAGGTTTGGTTTATATATATATATATATATATATATATATATATATATAAATCATGTTGGAGTAGTAGAACTCGACATCCATGTGCGCATATACGCCCAATGTATATAGGTTTGCGTAATATAGTTGCTTATGTGTATTATATTCTGAGCTCTTCTTTTTTAAGCACAGATAAATACTGTCTATTTCTGAAATGATTGTATGCATCGTGATATATCTACTCCTTCCGCAATACTCGATTCCAAAAAAGTAAATGGAAATTTCCATTGATCTGTTTCCGTCTTGTAAAATAAGTACAATTTAGGAAATTTCTTTAAGGATGAAAAATCCCTTAGTTGATTTTGAGATTGTCTTCTTTCTCTAAAAATATTTTTCCACTGAGTTTATCAGACACAAGGCCGGATTAATAGATTCTAATAAGAAGCGAACTTATTGTAATGCCCCTCGAGTTAACAGACTGATCACTGCTTAAAAACAAGGGATTTAGTTAGATTAAACTGTTATGAAGGAGCAGTCGATCTCACTGGGAAAATTCAATCCTTAATATGGATAACTGAAGTATGATTTTAGCTTGCTTAGTACGGATCTAAGGCAAGTAGATATTTATAAATTCGAATATATATACGAATGTCGTTCGAAGAGTTTTAAGACTAATCCAGATTTTCAATGTGTAACACAATTTCTCACCTTTCCATTGGCCTCACTAGTACAGAAATTAAGACAGAAATCCGAATTAGTTTTTCTAGTTTTATAAGAGTTGGTGGCTACATCAAAAATGTTCAGCTGTGCTATAGCTCTTCTTTCTGGGTGAGGCTTAGAAATTTTTGAACGATCCCCCCATATATATATATATATATATATATATATATATATATATATATATAAAAGAACATCTTTTACATTTATAGAAAACGCGACATTATATATATATATATATATATATATATATATATATATATATATATAATGTCGCGTTTTCTATAAATGTAAAAGATGTTCTTTCGAAACTGAACAACGGATTTTTTAACAGATTTCAAAAGGAATAATAATTGTAGATATAATAGACATTTTTAATATTTTAGCTTAAAATTAAAAATCGATTTATTCATGAAAATTAGTCTTAGTGGCAGTTCTTCGAGCTCGAAATGTAAAATGATTGCATTGTATTATTGCTTACGTAGGATAAACATTCTGGATAAAAAACCAAAATGCTCAAATTAATTAATCTCTTAAATCAAAATTGAATCTCTTAAATTATACAATGTCTCTTTGCGCTGAGGTTAAAAAAGCCTGACATAATTTCTTTCTCGATATCTATCTATCTATCTATCTCCCTCTATATATATATTGGTATTCTTTTTATTATTAGTGTGTATTATTGTATTTGTCATACTTTCTGCATTTACATTTTCTCCTAAAATATCTTTCTAAATTTCATTATCATCTTCCTATCGCCGGAGTTGTTTTTACCAATACGCTAAACGGTCTTTCTTTTGTATTTAGACGGTTATCAATATTCTTTATAGTTTTTTTTTTTTAAAATTTGTATTCAAATCTAATTAGAAAATATCTTTTCATTATCCTCATAATTTCGACTCTCTGCAGCGTATTATTATATTATGCTTACGTTTGCCGTTATTGGGTTTATTGGGATTGTAAAAAGAAAAGAGCTATAAGATAATTAATTATTTTAATAAATATGATTTATTATTCATAAAATATACAAGGCACATATTGTGTTATAAATACATATCATCTTATAAATAATGATTATTCTTGTTTAATTCATAATGGATGATATATCTGCAAGTAATACACGATCGGAAATCATAAGGCTTTTATTGCTAAGGAGTTTTTATGCAAAAAGCTGGACTTATCTTATATTTTATTTCAGTCAGCAGTTTAAATTCATCCAATTTATAAGCATTATATACTTATTTAGCTTGTTTTAGATATTTGGTTTTGTGGTATATCAATACCAAATCCTGTATATATAGATATATACGCTCCCTCGTGGGGGTTGAGCACTCTGGTGAAGGAATTTTCGGCCGCCGCTCGCATAATGCAAAGCTCTTCGAAAGAATTGAGCACTCTGGTAGCCGATAGGGTATAAAAATGTAAACAAACGGCTGCTGCTGTTATTACATAATACCTTAAAAATTCCCGTGGTACGCTTGTTGGCCGAGCGGTCTGAGACTTAGTCTAACGTAAAGTTGGATGGGTTTCGATCCCGGCTTCGAGCGTCCTACTTGTTTAGCCACACTGAAGAGTTCTGATAGAACAAAACAGTCTGTCTGTGGATGTCTATATATATATATATATATACATATATATATGTACATATATATATATATAAATATATATATACAAATATATATACACATACACACATATATATATATATATATATATATATAGTGATCTGTAAGAAAATAGTTTGTAAGTAACTTTATGAGTTAGTGTTTATTTGTTTGTGCATAGTTAAATGGTTTGGAGCATTGCTATCTAACGCTAATAATTCTATTTGATATTAATCATTTGTTTGTATACTGTCAAACGGTTTCGAGTATTGCTATCTCAGCGTAGTTGACCCTCACAACTTTGAGATAAAATAGGGTTGGGTTGTTGTTTCCCACAAGAGTAAATTAAAGAATACAGTTGTACTATCAAATAGGTGTTAGGGCTTGACACCATCCAGTCTTTCCAACCGACCGTCTAGCCAAGTAAGGACCAAGGAGACAGATTGTAAATCAAGAGACCATTTTGGTTACCGGGTCACGGACTGCTCATCCGTTCGGATCCCGATATCAAGTATTACGGATTGCCATCTACAGCCAATTGCTGGCTTCGTTGTTGTCTGGGGTGTCTTACCTCTCTACAGAGGTGCTGTCAGCCCCAGCCAACCGAGCAGATAAAATTGTTTATTCCTGTTGCGTTATTATCATATAACTCCTTGCTTATTTTTCACATCATCGGTAGCTGGTCTTTCACTGGAGTCCAAGTGACAGCAAGTCTCCTCAGGTCTCCAGAACTCCTCTTAATATTCTGACCGATCTTAGCACTGCTGTAGTCTGAATGGTCTTGGTTCGTCCGCTGATTTGGGGGACTGTTCCGAGTGCACCAATTATAATTGGTATCACAGTCACTTTCATGTTCCACAGATTTCTTAGTTCTCTGGCAAGGTTCAAGTACTTATCTCTCTGCTTTCTTTGATTTTCACTCAGTGGTCAACTGTAACAGTATAATCCACTATATGGTAAATTCTATTTTTCATTTTATTTTTTGTTCATTATCACTAGATATAGTCTTCTGGCCGGGATTAGATGATCTGTTTGCCTCGCAAATTCCCAAAGATTTTTATATCTTATTCTCCTGATTTATGTATATAACATTTGTTCGTTAGGTCAAATTTCACTTTCTTGCACAATTCCTTGTTGATTCCCTTTCCCACCCAATCGTACCTAATCTTATACTCCCTTTGCTCTAGTTTGCTACACTCGCTTTTTATGTGATTGTTTCGTCTTTGTCACCACATAACTTCCACTTGTTATTCTTTTGCACATAGTCGATTTTCGCTTTAACATTGTTGGTCCTTATGGCGTTATCTTATGCTGCTATTAGAAGAGATTCAGTTACTCTCTCAAGGTTTCCCTTTCGTACCTATGTCCAGGTCTTCTCGAGTGAGATTTCGCTAGAAATATCCATACAGTTGTTATTCTCCTCATTCTTGTTTCCTAATTTTTATTGCTATTCTATTTGTCCTTAAGTTATCAATATTGTTATTGGCCACCATAATTAGTCTCTCTTTTCTCTTTTAAATATGGTTCCAGAGTCTTAGTATTGATGCATCCACACTATCTTTAACGTTGGCGAGTCTTTTTCCTTTGTATTTTCTTGACACATTTTGTCTGTCTATGTCATCTCTCGGATATAAGGCTATGTGTATCGTCATCAATTTTTTTTAGTTTTCTGGTAAGCTCTAAAAACTTGTCTTTTTTTGTTTTCTTTGATTTCCATTCAGTGGTCAACTGGCATGGCAAAGTCCATTATTCGGCAGGTTCTCTTTTTTTTTTGTTGATTATCACTTGGTCTGGTCTTCTGACCGGCATTAGTCGATCTGTTTGCATCTAAAAATCCAAGAAATTTTTTTGTTGATTATCACTTGGTCTGGTCTTCTGACCGGCATTAGTCGATCTGTTTGCATCTAAAAATCCAAGAAATTTTTTTGTTGATTATCACTTGGTCTGGTCTTCTGACCGGCATTAGTCGATCTGTTTGCATCTAAAAATCCAAGAAATTTTTTTTGTGTCGCATTCGGATTCTGGTTTGGGTATATACCATTTTGTAATATCGTCAAATTTCAATTTCTTGCACAATTCCTTGTTGATTCCCTTTCCCACCCAATCGTATCTAATCTTGTACTCTTTTGGAGCTAGTTCGTTTGCTTATTATGGGATTAATTGTTTCGTCTCTTTGATCACATATTCTACACTTGCTATTCAGTAGCGTCTTATCTGTTTTAACATAAGTTGGCGACTGTCGTTAAGGGTGACCCAAAGGCTGCCTTTTCTATAGCTACGACACCAAGGTGTTGGGGAGGGTGCTGCGCTTTCTCTGGGTTGCTCCACTTTACCCTTGATCCCTACCTTATAATACTGAGTGTTAAGTAAGGTGGCATCAAGTACCACTTTTTGAGTCTTTGGTATGACTCAACCTGGGATTGAACCCCGATCTCCCGGACCATTGGCGAACACTTTACTCATTAGACCAATCATCATCATCATCATCATGTCGTGCCGCCAGCACGGATATCCCTGACCCTCTCTCGCCACTTCTCCCTATCATTCATCGCCTCTGGCAGGTCTTCAGGGTTACATCCTGTGTCCTCACATAGTTGCTGTATGTAAGTTCGTGCTGGTCGTCCTGCTTTTGCACATCCATATGTGGGGGTCCACAGGAGTACATAGCTTGCTTCTCCAGCAGTGTCCCGCGTGTCTGGTTCGTCTAACTTGTATAGTTTTCGTGATGGGGGGCAAGTGTCCGTATAGTTGGTGTCTAGTGGGGTGTTGTCGCCAGGACTTGTTCAATACTGCTCTCAACATTCTTGTGTAATTTCCATCTAGTTTCCTCTCCAGCCGCTTAGTTAGCGTCCATGTAGTGCATCCATATTGCAGTATCGACACAACCGCTGCTTGGAAGAAACTGCGTTTCATTTTATCGGTTAGGTCCGACATTCATAGACCAATAGTTGGTCCTTACAGCGTTGTTTTGTACCGCTATTAGAAGAGATTCAGTTTCCCTCTTGAACTATTATTATTATTATTAAAAATTTTAATTGAACTCAAAATCAGAACGTGTACAACAATTTCAATGAATTTAACCGAACTTTCATCTTTTTATTTATCCATTTGTTTCATTCTTTTAATTTTTCTTTTTGAGTAGACAATGTTTTTCCCGACAAATACTCGACTGTATATTTATTTATTGTAATTACATTTTCTTAAGAAGAAAATCTCTCTATTTTGCAATTTCATTATTTTACTATTGTTTCAGTTTTCTTATTTATACATTAAATGTGAATCCATTTGTCACTTGCTATAAAAGAAAAGCATAAAATACAAATAAGAATATTTTATCGTCTGTAATTTTGTAGTTTATTAACATTTCTTTTTAATATCTATAGTTTACATCTCTTCGAGCAACGTATGACTGTTTACGTCGATCCTTTTAATATCATTGCAGTGCATTTACAGATGAAAGTAGATAAGCGTAATGGTTAACATGCTGAACTGTAACATCCGAGTAAGTGTGTTCACACTATAGCATTCACTTTCGTATTTATGACCTCGGGAAAGGTTTCATCCCCCACCCAACCTACGATGGGTTAAATAGTACTACTATTGTTTTACAAGAAAAGCTTTATCATTGAATAACCCACGAAGGTTGATATGCCATTAAACCAAGAAAACTAAACCACCGAAGTAGATAGTTATCATCATCATCATCATCATCAAGTCGTGCTGATACCAAGAATGCTGCGAACTGTATTGAACAAGTCTTTGGGGTAACACCCTACAAAACAGCAGCTGTACGGCCACCGAACACCCATCACGAAAACTATTCCAGTGAGACGAACCAGACATGCAGGACACTTCTGGAGAAGTAAAGAACTCATAAGCGATATATTCCAGTGGACTCCTTCACATAGACGAGCAAAGGTCGGACGACCAGCTAGAACCTATATACAACAGCTCTGTGCCAATACAGGGTGTGGCCTGGAAGACCTGCTGGGAGCGAAGAACGATAGAGACGAGTGGAGAGAGAGAGAGAGAGAGAGAGAGAGAGAGTCAGGGAGATCCGTGCAAACAGTGCAGCATCATGATGATGCATATGGTTTCAACTATTCCTATCTAATATAAATAATCTTTACACCTTTATATAGCTTCAAGTAACTATTCCAATTTAATAATAATCATCTGTTTGCACGCAGATATATGTTTCAAGTATTCCTGTCTAATTCAAATAATTGGTACGCTCGGGCAGGATATGACACAAGGTCAATTTTTAAACAGAGTTTAACAGGTTTGAATTCAGAGTTTTCCTTCTCCTAGACTAGTTGCCTCACCAGGGCTGAAGACCCTAGTCTGTCCTACTATTTACCCATAGCTGGAGGGAGAATAATTGGATTCATGCCTTTCCTCAAGGGTATTAGTGCTATGTGAAATGCAATCAGTCTCGTCCAGGATTTGAACTCGTGTTACCGTGTCCATTTCCACGACGATAACCATTACACTACGGGCACCTCCTCCAATTGATACACTGTCGTATAGTATCGAGTATTTCCATCTAATACTGTTAAATTTCTAACAGATCTATTTAATTCATTAATGGTTCCTCAATGGGTTCTACCTCTCTGGCTTACAGTGGAATTGGAAATAATGGTAACAAAGTGGAGCCTCACCTCTCTATTCACTTAAGTGTCATATCCAGAGAATGTATTTGTATTGTATGTGGTTATGTATATATTGTGTTGATGCATCATTTTCTGCATAGCCAACAATTAATTGTCTCTATTTCTTTAACAGGACATATGCTGAATTTTATATTGGAGTGCAAAGCTTTATTCGCACCATAATCAGAAAAATATCACCTTCCGCCATATTAAATTTACGTAAATTCCAAGAAAACATTTACTTGACGTAATAAACTTGGACATTTATGTTTTATTTCAGACTTTAAAAAATTTACAAGTAAGAAAATGTGGCGCGTATATGAATAAAAGAACAAAATGACGAAAAAGAAAAGTGCATTTCAAAAGAGAAAATTTACGTATCCTATTTATTTTTCAATCTATTCGGAGTCACTTTCTTTTCTTACTTTCTCTATTTCTCTCCGTCTCTCTTTCTCTGTCTGTCTGTCTCTCATCAATCTCTCTATCACTGTTTTTCCTATCTATCTATCTATCTATCTATCTAAATTATTCCACTCAATGACAAAATCTTCTTTCTGTATATCTTGATCTAGCCATTCCTAAATCTCTCTTTATATCTATGTATATGAAGAAATTTGTATAAGGACACAAATACATCTATAATAAAGCACTAGGCGCATCTGAATATCCGTTTTTAATCTGCAGCACTTAAGGCAGATAACGATAAAACCCTAATGATAGATCAGTTTCCCTTCGTGATTTATTCAACTTTCTGCAAAACCATTGAAGAGGGATCAATAATTTACTGGATTATTCGAACACACACACACACACACACACACACACACACACACACACACACACACACACACACACACATACATATATATATATATATATATATATATATATATATAGATAGATAGATAGATAGATAGATACATTTATTATAACAGTGGGAGAAAACGATGCAAGTATACATGAAAGACAAATGTTAGATAAATATTAGAAAGAAGCGCTCAAATGTTGGCAAGCAGGGCATTACAAAAAACTAAGATAGTTATTTGACTCAAAATTGTTTCTCATACATACATACATACATACATGTTTTTATCATGTCAGATCCACCACAATCTACCATTTCAACATAGCATCAGAATGGATATATATATATAAGTTAAGTAAGTTGGCCGACCGTAGTCGAGAGCGACCTGAAGGGCTCTTTTCAATAGCTAGTACACCGAAATGTGGAGGTGTTGTATACTCACAACCATAATACAACTATATAAGCAGAGACATAATCAACAATAATGACGAACTTCAATGAACGAACGAACACACTTCTTTATAAGAATATAATCTCTCACACTTTATTCTCGAAAGGGTTGATGTTGGTTGTGTGTGAGAGATGAGCTTGAGACGGGGACAGACTGCTATATTGACCCAGCAGTACTTCTTTCTCATCTTAGCTGGGTTGCTCAACCGTGGGTCACTGAGGGCTCAAAGCCCTCTGTCTGCCGCTGGCTCTCAATTCGGCATCTTGTCACCAACTGACTCAAGCCGTCAGTGCCCTGGTTATATAATTGTTTAACGTCCACATGCTTCCGCTGTTCTTCCGCTTATTTACACAGGTGCACCTCTTGATTGACGGCTCGGTCGAGGGTCAATATATAACAGGGGAAGGCGCTACTTCTTGCCCTGGATTGCTCCCCTTTACTCTTGATCCCTATCTTATAATACTGAGTGTTAAGCAAAGAGACATCAAGTACCATTTTTTGAGTCTTTGGTATAATTCGACCTAGGTTGAACTCAGGTCTCCTGAACCACTGGCGAACACTACATTCCAAGTCTTTAATAATTTATCCCCAACAAATTCAACAACAAATAAAGCTACCCAAAATATTGGAATATATACCTCAAATTCATTATACAAAATTTCGTTACTTTTTAGATTGATCTTTCTGCTAAACGACCCCCCCCCCAAAAAAAAACAGAAAAAAGCAAAAAAGTGACAAAAACACAAACAAGACAAAAAATAACAAAAAAACAAACAAAAAACAGCCCCCCACAAAAAACACCAAACTAACAAGCAAAAATAAACACATAAGAAACATTGAAAACTTTTTATAAAAAGACAGCAAAGTTGAATGTGTGAATTGTAAAGTTTTAAAGTTCAAGTTTCATTTACAGATGAGGCCAATCCTGTGGCATTCACAAGCCTTTCAGTCTTGAAATGTAAGCAGTTACGAAATGAACATTCTCAGATGATGTCCGAAAATCAAAATTTGTTGGGATTAACACACTTTTATTTATAAATCTGTGTGTGTGTGTCTAAGAGAGAGAGAGAGAGAGAGAGAGAGAGAGAGAGAGAGAGAGAGAGAGAGAGAGAGAGTTTGTGTGTGTGTGTGTGTGTGTGTGTGTGTGTGTGTGTAATGGAAACTTTATATTGTTCCAAAAGAAAGAAAAGATGGAAAAAAGAAAAAAAAGTAAAAAGAAATGAAAAGGAAAATCTGGGTTTAAGCGAAAACATTATCCACGCTTTTCCAATCTGCACATTTCCCAGCTTTACATTCCCCACCCACACTTTTTCCACCTGCAATTTCCTCTTCTGCACATTTACAAACTGCAGATTCCCCACTCACACAGAGCACATAAATTTATAAAGTAACCCCCAAACTCAAAAAAAGAAGCATAGATTAGAAAAAAAATCAAGTAGGTAAAACAAACGAATAAAAAGTAGACATCTTTTTATTTTTTGCTTTAAAAAAAAAGAAGTAATAATAACATAATAAAAGAAGTTTGCCAACCCCATAGAGATATGTCGTAATCAGGAAAAAGTAAAGCAAAATAAAATCATACGCTGAAATATTTTATTTGAACTATTCAAATAATAAGACTTAAAACCTATAAATTACCAAGTTTTGTTGTTCTAAAAATATTTTAGATTTGTTGGTTTTGCTTTACGGAATGTCAACTCGTGCAGGTTATTTAAAGCAAAATCCTGTTTATAAATATATATTAAGTATATAAGATTTGTTAACGAATATTGTGTTGGTATCAATTCTTAAAGTTGCCAGAATTCATTTGTTTAAACATAGTCCAATGGTTTTAAGTACTGCTATGAAATACTAATAGTTTTATTTGCGCACAGTTAAATGGCTTCAAGTAGAGTAAATGATTAAACAGTTCTATAAGAATCGAAGATGAGACTCTAACAGTTACTATCACCTTGTGTGAAAGTGAACCTGGCAGTAATGCCAATGGAAGGGCGCTCCATTTTTCAAATCTCAATGACTGGAGCCTTATCATCAGACGCATTTTAGGGTCATAACAGGACATTCGTTGCGGGTGGAGGTCTTACCTTTCTGCAGAGATGCTGTCGGCATATTCTTCAGCCACAGAAGACTAGATTGAAATACACACACACACACACACACACACACACACACACACACACACACACACACACACACACACACACACACACACACACACACAGATATATATATCGATAGAAACGGACACTGAAATAGTTCGTCTCGGGTAAGTTACAAAACTGTAACCTGTGGCGAGGGTTGACGTGTGAAGTCACCAGTTAATTGCTTTACTTCCAGTCCCACTCTGACACGGAGTGGTTGTACCTGTTAGAATCTCAGCGAAAACATTCAGACCAGCGGAATTGTGACTCAGCAAAAGAATGTAAAACTTTTGACTCACCCTAGTATGTAGGTGTCTGCTATGGTGTAATAGTTTAGCTAACCGCGAGATTTTCTGTGAATTCAGTTGTCAAAAGGAGCTCCATAATCATTGCATTATGCCAGACAAAGCTATGTTTGACAAATTTCTACGTATAAAAATAAGTGTCTGCAAAAAAGAAAAAGAAAGAAATATCAAGAATAGAAAAGAAGTACGATAAACAAAGTACGATGAATAAAGTACGATGAATAAAGAAGTACGAAAAACAAAGAAGGCTGGAAAGGTGTAAAAACATTTTTTAATGGAAGATGCAAGGAGAAATTATTAAACCCGCCGAGAAAGAAAAATGAGGACTTCTTTAAAAAAGAAAGAAACGCAAAATATCCACCTTTTAAAGAAATTGAATATTTATGAATGCCAAAAGAAATGCTGGAAGAAAATTTCATTGCTTGGAAGAACTTCCAATAAATATTCTGCGCGCGTTTTTTCACGGTTTTTGTCCCCTTTTTTCTTCTTGTCTGCTTCTCGCAATTCCGGTTGATTCCTTTTTTTCCCCAATGCACCAACACGAAGGTTAGAGCAATTCTATTTTTCATTTGAAATTCATTGTAATTTCGAAAGCACGCGAATTTGAAAACAAAAATGATTTTCTTTCCTACCCCACGCACCCCACCCCCAAAAAAAACCCAAACTAATTTTGATGGACAACAGCAAACTGGCTTAGACGTGGATTTTTTTTTCAGATTTCACGACTTTAGGGATAGTTTGAAGTTGCAAATTGGTTTATTGTTATCAGAACGGAGAATGAAATCAGCGGAGGGAAGTCATTTTTCCTGTTAGGTCATTTTCTGTTCATTTTGCAACCGTGAAAGACAAATATATGAAATATGTTGGTTCTTAAAAAAAGATCTAATACAACGGAAATGAATCGGTGACCCGAGTTCAAATCTTGGTCGAGACTTCTTGTGCTTCATTTTATGATTGTCCTCTTGAGAAAGGTAGGAATCCATGTCTTCTCTGAATTTGACTCCCGAGTCAAAATCTTAGCTTTTTCCACTTCTGCCACTCAAGTACTAAATCACATTGTAAAAAAAAAAAAAAAAAAAAAAGAAAAAAAAAAGATTGAAATGATGTCAAGGCACCAAACATCTTTTTTTGTAGGTAATTTGAGGGCGCTGAATCTGAAAATGACCTGACTTTTTCTTGGTTATCTACCATTTTTGCTGTACAGAAATGATTCATTTTTGGTAAAATGCATTTTTTCATTTGTGGCAATATTTCTTTTCATTTCATTTGTGGCAATATTTCTCTAAGTAGAATCGTAGAAACCCCTCAAATATTGGTTTGCTTATTGAGAAATACTATTTTTACAATAACAATCAGACCATAAGTCATTAAAAATAACATGATTGAATATATCAAGACCAACAAGTATTTTTATTAAATCATTTAATAA
Organism: Sepioteuthis lessoniana; assembly: GCA_963585895.1. Lineage (NCBI taxonomy): Eukaryota > Metazoa > Mollusca > Cephalopoda > Myopsida > Loliginidae > Sepioteuthis > Sepioteuthis lessoniana. Next base: position 83,322 of record CAUZXS010001639.1, on the reverse strand, counting down.
ACTAGCAGCAAAAATAAAACCTTCGTGAACATAAAAAAGATGGTAAAAAGTTTCCCTTTCTTGATTCTCTGTCATGTTTAACGTTATTTAAGTCCCTTTTGATACTTAAATAGTAGTTAGAAATCATTCGTTTGTCCCACCGTCCCTGGGGGCGGTCTTCCATGGTTTTGAAATCTGGATGGAATCGTTCTCCAGGTTTACTAAGGTATATTACTGATAAAGTTTATCAGTTAATTTGAATTTTGGCAATAAATTGGAAAAATTACGACCTAACTGAATTTTATGATCCACCCAGATTGCGAATTGTTCTTTTTTCCAAACATTACTAATTACAGTACACCAAAAACGGTTGCTAACTATGAAAAACTAAATTCATTTTCTGAATCAGCATCAGAAATTAGCTAAAAAACGCGTTTTGTTTCTTGACACTAAAAATTGTGTTGACCAGTGTAATTTGAAAAAAAAAAAAAAAAAAAAAGAAAAAGATCCTTGTCTGCTGACCTCTGACCGTTTTAATGTCAAGGACTTTAGTTTATAATAAATATTAAGAAATGATCTTTGCATTTCGATTTTATTCATGCTACGAAATTCCATTTCCTTCCATTTTATTATTTAGAAACCATTTTTGATGAATTTAATTATTTAGAAATCCTTTTCTTCTATTTGATTATGTAAAAATCCTTTTCTTCCCGTTTGATTATTTATTTTATTTTCCATTTGATTGTTTTATCTTTTATTTTCCATTTGATTGTTTTATAAACCCCTTTCTTTCTATTTGGTTACCAATCTTTTAAAATTTGTTAACCTCCCAACTTGATCAGTTACCTGTTTAAAACATGCATACATACATACATACATACATACATACATATATACATACATACATATGTATGCTTTGCTCATACATATTCATTCTCATACATATTTATTGGCCACCTCGGGAGATGTAATGGTTTACAAGCGAGACTAGCAAGCCTTCACGAGTGTGTTCGAGTCTCATTGGGTGCCCCATTCATACGGCCGCGGTTCATACCCGAGCAAAAAGCTTTGTAAATTACAACATGTATACAATGTGCATATGTTGTAGGGCACTCGTGGTGTAATTCTTAGTGTCATAGGAAATAGACACGGTGATTCACGTTCAAATCCTGGACAAGGCTACATTTTAAGATTGTGCTAATACCTTTAGGAAAGGTATAAATCTACTTATGGGTAAATAGTAAGGCAGACTGTGTTCTTTAACCTTTGAAGGAAAACTCAAAATTGAAATCTGTTAAACTCCGCTTAAAAATCAATCTTGTGTCACATCCTCCCCGAGGCGGAGGTGGGTGGGGGTAAATACATACAACAGAAAGGAATTGATGATTGAATGAATGTAGCGCATGATGGAATCACATTCGAGATACTGTTATGCTACCCAGAGTCTTAATACCGTTGCATAATATTTACGTTTGCAGAGATTTTACGTTTGCAAAGATTTTACGTTTGCATAGATTTTACATTTTCATAGATTTTACGTTTGCATAGAGTTTATGTTTTCATAGAGTTTACGTTAGCATAAATTTTACATTTACAAGATTTTACGTTCTTATATTTTGGAATTTGTCAGTTCATAATTTTTCTGTCACAAGTTAAGTTTTGTTTTATGGCAAATCAACCACCGTTGATTATTCAATGCCAAATTCTGTTTTCACGTTTATATTAAATATATATGATCTGTAAACCCATTTTGTAGATACACACAATCAAATGATCAGTTTTATTTCTAACAGTTCTATTTCGCGCGTCAACAAAGTTAAATGGTTCCAAGCTTTTCAATTGAATACATATCAATAAAACATCATTCATTTGTTTACACGAAGTTAAATGTTCTAACAATTCAATTTATCACAAGTTTTTTGCTTGCGGTCAGTTTAAATTTCAAAACAGTTCTATTTGACCAATAGATGGGACCCTATCATATTCCACCATTCCGGGCCAGAGTGGACCTGGGGGCAATGGCAATGAAGGGGTACTCTACATTTCCCAAAGCTCCAGGGCTGGAGTCTCACCATCAGATTGTTTAGTATCCTATCCAGGACACTTGTTGATGTGTGTTGGGGTTACCTATCCCTCCGCACAGATGCAGTTGGTGTATTTTACAGCTCCACCTGACTAGGCTTCACCAGTTTGTAATAATAGATTCTTTTCAAGGCAACGCATCGAAAATCAATTTTTGTAGCTACTTTAAGTTTTAGAATCTCTCTTTCAATAAACATATTAATGTATTTAAAAAAATTGTTAGATAATTACTAAAATGTTTTAGAGCTTGCTTAATTTTCTTTTACACTTTTTATTGTACTTTCTATTTTCCCATCGACTAAATTTTCGATATTTTTCCTACGAAAATTTGTCATAGATTTTTAATGCGTGGACAAATTTTCTTAATATTTTTTCATTATATAAAATTTTCTTGTATTTATTTTTTATCAAAAAAATCTATTCTGTTAATGTTCAAATAAAAAAAACTATCTATCTATCTATCTATCTATCTATCTATCTATCTATCTATCTATCTATCTATCTATCGAGAGATAGAGAGAGAGAGAGGGGGGATGTATTTACCACGATTTGCTCACAGGAGTTTCCAAAAATTCAAATCTAAATCTACTGAATATGTTTCAATTTATTCAAGATTAAATGTAAGGCTGAAACAGCTGGATTACAGTTAATTGATCACTTATAGAAATTTATTCATGCATAGGTCCCCCCTCCAAAAAAGGGCGGTATCAACAATACAGATAATATTGCTGGATTACAGTAAATGATCACATATCAATATGTGCACAGCCATTGGCTTAGCAGGTAAAGTGTTCGCCAATGGTCCGGGAAACGGGGGTTCAATCCCAGGTCTAGTCATACCAAAGACTAAAAAATGGTACTTGATGTCGCCTTGCTTAACACTCAGCATTATAAGACACAGATCAAGAGTAAAGTAGATCAATCCAGGGAATGGAGTAGCGTCCTCTCCTACACCTCGGATTAGTAGCTATTGAAAAGGGAGTCTTGGGGTCACCCTCGACTACGGTCGCCAACTTTACTTTCCTCTAGTTAATGATCACATATACTGCTCATATGGTGCAAAGGTTCCAAAATAAGGGCTGTATCAACAATACAGATAATGTTGCTGGATTACAGTTAATGATCACATATACGGATCAATATGTGCACAAGTGCCAAAATAAGGCGTTTATCACTATTGATTAGACCTTATGATAATACACTGCATATCCTTGGGCGTTAAGAACTGTATCCTCACATACCCACAATCGTTCAGATAGCGGTTTACCCATTAATAGTGTCAGTGGCCCCTTTTAGTCATTTCTATTTTTAGATGAGGCATAGTCAACCATCATTATTATATATATCTCTCTCTGTCCGTTCCTTTCGTCCATCGATCTTGGTAAGTCCTCAAGAATTTTTTTTATGGTCGGCCAACACTGATGTATCAATAGAATAATGTTGCTTATTAGTTCACCCTTACTTTTTCAGCAGTAACCAGCATGTCCTGCTCGTCGTTTTTTGGATGATTTTCGAAACGGGGGTGGGGTGGTGTAAATGGCCGCACAGCTGCTGTTTTGTAGGGTACTGCTTCAAAGATTTGTTCAAAACAGTATCCTTGTGTTGCATCCATTTGGCTAGAATTTACATTCATCTTATTCAAAAACTTGTTTTTAGAAGAAAGGTTGGTTGGTAGGTCATTTAACGCCGAATTAAGTTTTAAACAATTCCGTTTAGTATAAGTATAGTTTTTGTTTACAAAGAGTTGAATGTCACAACAGTTTAGGTAGATTTCAAAAATAGTTTTATTTCAAATGATTCACTTTAGCATAATGACGTTGTTTTGATATAAAAACAGTTCTATTTCAAACAATTCAGTTTAGCATAGGTTCACACTTTAGTTCTATTTGACACGTAGATAGGACCCTATCAGGTGCTACCACTCCGGGCTAAAGGGGAACTAGGAGCTATGGCAATAAAGAGGTACTTCGCATTCCCCAAAGCTCCAGCATAACTAGAACTTCACCATCAGACTGTTTAGTGTCATATGCAGGAAATTTGTTAGGATGGTCTTACTCCCCTGCAGAGAAGCAGTCAGTGTATTCTACAGCCCCAGCCGACTGGGCAATTAGAATAAAGAAAAGAAAGGAATTATTATCCTTCGTCCTCGCAGGAACGTATGGCGCCATGGTTATCGTCAGAGAAAATGGATTTGGGAAGTCGAGTTCAAATTCTGGAAGAGACTGTTTGTGCTTACCTGCGCACTAATGCTCAGGAGTTCTCAGGCGCAGTGGACATCCGGTGGCCACAAAATCTCGCTTCTTTCTGCTCTCAATCTTCCTTTTCTCCCAGTGACTAAAAGTCTTAGCTTATATGCTATTCAGTCTCCAGTTTTCAACGTGGTGAGGTCGATACCAAATCCAAGGCTTTCTGCCTACTGTTAATATCAGTTTCCTTCTACACCTTTTATTTCTCTTCTAACCACAGTCCACTCTGGGACAGCCCTCTTACGTAATGTGACGTCAGGGGAGATGTCAAATTTAGAAACTATTGATTTCTCTTTTTTTTTGTCTCGGGCTTTGTCGTCTGTAAGTTCTGACTTTTCGACCCTTATGCGGAAATGACTTTCACTAGTTTTACAGCCAAAAACAATCCAGAACAATTAATTTAAAAAGTTCTTACATTTCTCATTTAAAAAAGAAAATGTATTTTAATTCTTTTCGCTTTTGTAATTTTCTTCAGTTAATTCTTTTAATTAATTCGTTTATGGTCTTGGACTCACAGTGCCACAATGTGACATCTCACGACAATTTTTCCAAAAAAAATTCAAGTTTGTGGAAAAGTCCGTAGCGTAGAGGCTAACGTGCTGGACTGCGACATTTTACGAAGCAAGTTCAAACTCCAGTCTCGCTATTACGTTCACTTTCGGACGAATACCTTCGGGAAAGAGATAAACCCTCTTATACCACCTGGTCGAGTCATACCAAAAACTCAAAAAATGGTACTTGATGCCTCTTTGCTTAACACTCAGCATTATCATATCATATTTACCAACCCCTCCGCTCGGGCAGGATATGACACAAGGTCAATTTTTTAAGCGTAGTTTAACAGGTTTGAATTCAGAGTTTTCCTTCTCCTAGACTAGTTGCCTTACCAAGGCTGAAGAACCTAGTCTACCCTACTATTTACCCATAGCAGCATTATAAGGTACGGATCAAAGGTTAAGTGGATTAATCCAGGGAAAGGAGTAGCGCCCTCCCCTATACCTCGGTATAGTAGCTATTGAAAAGTGAGCCTTCGGGTCGCCCTCAACCTTACTTACGGCTTTACTTGTTCTTTTACAAGGATTGTTTATTGATAAAAGAATTAATTCAATAAAGTTTTTCACATTATGCATAAGATATATCAATGCCCACATACATACAAGAAAAAGTGTATGTATACGCACGCTCAAGAATATATAGAAGTCGGCCGACCGTAGTCGAAAGCGACCAGAAGGTTCCCTTTTCAATAGCTACTACACAGAGGTGTAGGGGGAAGGCACTTCTCTTTTTGCTAGATTGCTCCACTTTACCCTTGATACGTACCTTAAAATGCTGAGCGAGAAGGTTAAGACATCCTCCTCTACGTATGTCCTGATATGACGCTAGACTGCATCTGATAGTGAGGCTGAAGTCCTAGAGCTTTGGCATATGTGGAGTACCCTTTCATTACCATTACTCCCAGGTTCATTCTGACCGTGTCAGGGACCCACTTATGGATCAAATAAAACTCTTTTAACTGTGTGCAAACAAATTACTGTTGTTGAATTCAATTGTTCGTGTTAGGTATCAATACCTGAGACCATCTAACTGTGCGCAAATAAAACTATTAGTATTCGGTATCAATACTTGCGGTATCATCTAACTGTGCGCAAATAAAACTATTAGTGTTATATAGTAATAGTTGAAGCCATTTAACTGTGTGCAAACAAATGAGCTCTGACTGGTAAAAAATGTTTGCTATAAAATACTCGTTTACAAATCGTATGTATTATATATATATATATATATATATATATATACATATATATATATATGTGTGTGTGTGTGTCTGTGTGTGTCTGTGTGTAAACAGAATTTATCATTAAATTATGTACAAGGATTGATATGCCATAAAACCCAACCAAACAACCAACTTCTCTTCTTTTCTTCTGTTTTTCTCACTTCACTTTTTTTCCCTCTTTATAATCAAACATTTTCAAATGAATCAAATTTTGGTATTAAATAACCCATAAAAAGTTGAAACGCTGTATTGAGTTAAGAAGAGTTACTTGAAGCTATAACTTTATTGTAAGGATTATTGTCATTAGTTATTTGAAACCATATAATTGCTTGCGAATTATTGGCGTTATATAGGAATACATGAAATCATATAACTACGCGAACAAAAACAATTATTAAATTGGAATTGTAACTTGGAACCAAATAATTGTGTACACATTCCTAATAGTAAATAGAGATAATTGAAACTGCAAACAAAAGATTTATTTACAACAATCATTTACAACTAAATCAAATTACGGCCTTAAATAACCCATAAGGAGTTGATATGGCATTAAATACATTAAACCAAACCTTTCTCATCTCTTCTCTCTCTCTTTCACTTTTAATCAAATTTCGACATTAGATAATCCATAAGGAGTTGATATACCATTAAATAAACTAAACCAAATCTTTTTTCTCTTCTCTCTTTCACTTTTCAAATTTCGCCATTAAATAACCCGTAAGGAGTTGATATGCCATTAAATACATGAAACCAACCCTTTCTTTCTCTTGTTCCTTCTCTCTCTTTCACTTTTAATCAAATTTCGACACGAAATAACCCATAAAGGTGTTGATATGTCGTTGAACAAATAAACAAACATCGTTCGACATCTTTTCCTATCTATTTCACATTAAAGGAAAATGGTTGGAATAAACATCAATTTGAAGACAAATACACCTCGAAAAAGATAATGAGATTCAGCTGTCAATTTTTCTTATTTTTAGGCGAGAAAATCAATCAGGAAAAGAAGGAAAAGAAACAGAAATAAAATATTTTACGACGAAATGAAAATACGTCAAGAAATGGGAAGTACAAAATTATGAGTATAAAATTGTATATATATTTTCATGGAAATACAGAGACAACGTGCATATAAAGTCAAAGACATTGCAAGGCATCAGCGAAATAGGAAATTTTTCCTTCCACACACACACACACGCGCGCGCGCATATATATATATATATATGCGTGTGTGAATGTGTGTCTATATTAAGAATAAAACAGGATAAAAATTCACGACTTTAAGCTTCACGGAGTTTGTCTTCAGTTGATCCAGTATCACACACACATATACTCACACACACACACACACACACACACACACACACACACACATATATATATATATATATATAAAGATATATATATATATATATATATATATATATAAATTTCAACTATTCCTGACCAATTTCGGCCTTTAGCCATAATCAGATAATTTTTATTTCATGACTGCTTACCATTAAAGACGGAAAGGATTATGAATACCATAGGATTGACTTCCCATGTAAATTAAATACTTAAGGATTTTAATCCCTCACCTTTGGACGTATTTATAAATTGTTTCCATTTTTTTTTTCTTGAAGAAAATGGTATCACCAAAATATCCTTTTACTCTCGCATCAAATAAGATTTTTTTGACAGGTGTTTGCTAATTTGCACATTTTTCTTTATACTCGCTTTTTATAAACCGGTTATTAGGAAAGATCTAAAAGGAAGAACAATATTTTAATACCGTAGAAACACGTGAAATGAACGACGTTTTACGACCAAATTTTCTCCTAAAAAAACAATCGGTCATTTATTACATGCAATCTTTTTTTAAAACATCGAAGTTTATTTTTCCTTTACTTCAATCCAAACAAACAAAGGCTAATAGTGAAGATGATGTAATGGTTATCGTTGTAGGAAATGGACACGGTAACACGAGTTCAAATCCTGGACGAGACTGATTGCATTTCACATAACACTAATACCCTTGGGAAAGTTCTGAATCCAATTATTCTCCCTCCAGCTATGGGCAAATAGTAGGGCAGACTAGGTTCTTCAGCCTTTGTAAGGCAACTAGTCTAGGAGAAGGAAAACTCTGAATTCAAACCTATTAAACTCCGCTTAAAAATTGACCTTGTGTCATATCTTGCCCGAGCGGAGGGGTTGGGTAAATATGAATAGTAAAGATGATAAAGTTTTTAATTAACATTGGTACTTAATCAATTACATACATAGATTGTTAGTTGGCCGACAGGGTTAGGGTTAGGGTTAGTAGTCGAGGACAACCCGAAGACTTTTTTTTTCAATAGCTATTACACGGAGGTGCTGGGGAGGGCGCTACTACTTTATTTGGATTTCTCCACTTACTCTTGATCCTTATCTTATAATGTTAAAGCGTCAAGTACCATTTCTTGAGTCTTTGGTATGACTCGACCGGAGATTGGCCCACGGTCTCCTGGACTATTGGCGAACATTCTACCAACTATACCAATAGGCTACATACAATTACATCAATTGCATGAAAACATATTATCAATGAAATTGTATATCAATGCTGGAGTTTTAGTATGTTTGAAATTTTCGAGTAAACAATGTAAGCTACATCAAGGTATAGACTACGTTGTTTATTTACGGTATTGCATTAATTTGGCTTGCATTACAGTAGTTTTGGAAGCGTAAATAAGGGTATTCATCCAATTTCCCACCAAGTCAGATTTGATATGAAATCATTTTATAGTGGGAGGGTGCCTGCACGAATCAAAACAAAAAATGCTTGATTTCTTCAACATTATCCTTGTTAGGCACCTCAGCCACCGAACGATAAACTTAGCCTTGCTAAGCAGGTATTGCCTGGAAGAAAATCCCGCTGGAACCTGGCAATTAATTTACAAGGACCCACCCGGTGCGAACGACAGGTGAGCCCTGGCCTAAAAGTATAAATAAAGTATTTGAGTGTTTTCTCGTTACGTCATTGGATGTTGAAGAAATATTTTTGTTGGCTAACATCGCCAAAATTTGGGGGTCATTCGTTACATGCAATAGAGGATAAAAACACCTTTTCGTGGCTGAAAATTAGGGGTCATTCATTACATGCAATATAGGATAAAAATGCCTTTTTGAGGCTGAAAATTAGGGATCATTCATTACACAAAGTTGTTCATTTCTCGAATAGATAGGTAAATTTGCAGTCAGGTTTGTCATATTTTGGACGATTTTTCAGGCTATAAAAGGTACAAGTACATTTAAGTACCCAACTTTTCTTCCATTGGCAGGATGCAATACAACGTCAATTTTTTAGGAGAGTACAGCTAGTTTGAATTCAGAGTTTTCCTTCTCCTGGATTAGTCACCGTACAAATGCTGAAAAACCTAATTCTGCGTACTATTTTGCTTGGGGAACAAGAAATGGATTCATGCCTTTCTCAAGTGCATTAGCACGAAGTCAAATGCAAACAACCTCATTCATGATTTGAATTCGAGTTGCCCAGTTCATTCCCTGTGGTATAAGCACTATCGAACCTCCACTTATGCCAGCACATCTCCAAGTATGCATTTAAGTATGTAAATAACACACACACACACACACACACACACATATATATATATACATATACATATATATATATATATATGTTTATGTCTGTTTCACTTAAGGTGACTGACAGAAATAACATTTGTCCACTCACTGACAGTATCAAAAATCATTTCATTATCTATGTGATCATTATGATATGCACTGATAGTAGCGAAGATATAACACCCTTCTGAATAGAATGGACTATTCTTTTTGAATATGAGCATTGACGGCATTGGCCGGGGGAAGCTTCTCGAACGAGACTATCAAGGAATATAGCTTAGTTAACACATCCTTGTACGTCTTGTAAAATAAACCCTTCTTCACTGTAAGTTACGATTCAACTTATTGTTCCAGTAAACTAATAACAGAACTCTCTTTTAACTGTTGATTAATTTGTATATGTCGGCCTCATCTAGTATTTGTTCTTGGATTGCAAATTATATTCCATAAATATTCCTCAATATTGGGTTATTCTGTTATATTTTCTCCTGAATGGCTTGAAAAATTGATACCATTAATTTAAACAATCTACATTAGTTCGTTTACAAAATATTTTGAGTAACCGGAATGTTTAGAAATTAAAATATTTTGTGTCTCATCTGTTATTGATTTCATCATCATCATCATCATGTCATGCCGCTAGTACGGATATCCCTGACCTTCTCTCGCCACTTCTCCCTATCATTCATCACCTCTGGCAGGTCTTCAGGGCTACATCTCGTATCCTCACATAGCTGCTGTATGTATGTTCGAGCTAGTCATCCTGCTTTTGCTTGGCCATATGCGGGGGTCCATAGGAGTACGTCACTTATAAGCTCGTCCTTGCTTCTCCAGCAGTGTCCTGCGTGTCTGGTTCGTCTAACTTGGATAGTTTTCGTGATGGGATGTAGGTGGCCATATAGTTGGTGCCTTGTGGGGTGTTGCCACCAGGACTTTTCAGTATTGCTCGCAACATTCTTGTGTAATTGCCGTCTATCTTCTTCTTCAGCCGTTTAGTGAGTGTCCAAGTAGTGCATCAATTTCGCAGTATCGATACAACTGCTGCCAGGAAGAAACTACGTTTCATTTTATCGGTCAGGTCTGATTTCAATATGATCGAGATCCTATCGATAGCTGTCCATGCCTTCGTTAGCTGTGTGTCGATGTCTTTTTCGGTTGATGAGACGCTGCTTCCTAGGTAGGTGAATTTGTCAACTAGTTTCAGAGAGGTTCCCTCTAGTGTGGAAATGTCACCTGGTTTCTTTGTTTCATGACCTATCAGGCATTCTGAGTGATTTGATATCAAAGCCCTCCCAGTAGAAGAAATGTAGACGTACTCTTCAACCCATGGTTGCGGGCCGGCGGGTTGGGTGGGGGTGATAAGGAAGTCCATACCTTTTCCTAAGAGTATTTATCAAAGAGTGAATGTAACTGAGCAATTGGAGTTCGAACTCGCTTACCACGCTGTCATAGTCCAGAACGTTAGTCACGAGAATACGTTGAATTCTCCCCTCCCACCCTCTCTCTCTCAATGTATATATATATATATATAATTCACCCCTCCCTTTTTAATTAAGTTGCATATTTCTTCCTCTATATTGCACAGTTCCTGCCCCTTGTCCTTCTTAATCATTGTCCTCGATTCAACTGTGATCAGTGAGGACCGAAACCGGTTTGTTGATTTTATTTTTAAAAAAAAAATTGAAATTGATCTACTTGTGAGTGTAATAAGATTTTGTAGCCCCCGTAGAATATATATATATATATATATATATATATATATATATATATATATATATATATATAATTAACCTAAATCGCGAGTCGAAAATCTTCTACTAAAGTTTCACCTTAACGGATCATCAGGAAGCCTAAATTCGACTGAATTCTAAAGGAGAAATCGCTTTCTTTTATTCACCAAAAACCCACCTAGCTTAAAATTTGCATAAAAAAAAAAAAAAAAAAATAAGGAAAAAAAAAATAGAAAAAAAATCTCTAAAACCTATCCCTAATTATAGAGTAACCACGCCCTTTTGTGTCTACAACTATTTAACACCTCCGATCTTTTGTTTAACATATTCCTACTTTTACAAGATGCTATTGCTAATTTTTCCTCCATACAAAGCCTACAAGCTCTATTGCCTGCCCTATATTTACGGCATTTCTTTATTACTTCCCATTTCATTATAGGATCTACCCCTGTGTTGTCCTTAAGCTCCCACACATAACTAGATAATGCAGTGCTATGCCTATATTTCTCGTGCGAGAAACTTGTTTTATGGTTATAGTACCTAGTTTTAAAATCCCCTTGCGTCGACCCAGAGTATATCTTTTTATTTCTCTTATTATTCGAATCACTATATACTTCTACTTTATACACTACACATTCCTGCTTACATTTGCCTTCGAGGGGACATTTAACCTTATCCCTACAGTTACATTTATCAATTACCTTATTTTTCTTCGCACTTAACTTACTCCTATTTATTATTCCATTAATGTTTGGCATGCAACTATAACTTAATTTAACACAATTCTTATTAAATATCTTATGTAACTGGCTCCCACTAGGGAAATTTCTTTTTAATAATTTGAAGAATTCTTTTCCCAAGTTGTTAGCTACCTCCCTGTTATAAGGGGGATTAAACCATAAAATTTTCCTAGGTCTATTTCTCCTTCCTTGCGTTCTACTTTCATCCCTATCCCTATATTCTAAATTGACCCTATATCCGTCATTCTTTAAAGCCTCCTCATATTCCTGCTTGCTTCGTTCAAAAATTTCCCTGTTGGAGGAGTTATTTGATAATCTATGCTCTATTCCCTTAGGTACATGTTTAAACACCTGTATTGGGTGATTAGATCCCCTGTTCACATAACGCAGATCCTGGTTCCTTCTTCTAAATGGAGATACAGTTCCACTATATAAGTTTAAAGTAACATCAAGATAATCGGTAATTTTTAGGTCTGTTGTTACATCTAACCTAAATCCAAACTCCTCAAACAGCTTATACAATCTTTTTCTAATCCCATCACATTTCTTCGGTGTACTTTTATCCACGATAATCAGTCCGTCATCGTGATAAAGTCCATGGCTATTAGGGTCCATAATCTTATTAATACTATACAATAATACACACCCGACGAGCTCACAAATTTCTGCCCCATCATATGCCCCAATAGAAACGTCGAAATTTCCACCCCTTTTTTTATCCATGCACTATCTTCATAGTATAGCAATGTTTTACGACAATGCTTAATTATCTCCACCTTATCTAAAGGTATAACCATATATTCTTTAACCAAATCTAACGCTCTATCCAATGTCCTTTCGGTTATCGAAGGATGAAAATCCTTTATATCATATTTAATAAAGGAGCACCTATCATTCTTCTCGTACTCCTCAAACCACTTGATGCAGTCTTTTGTGCTCCTCCACTGGTTGATGTTTAATGCCAGCCTAAGTTAATCACATATTTCTTGGACGATTATCTTACTAATCCTACCTATTTGTGTCTTTGCCGGGTTAATGAGCCTACATTCCGGATTAGTCTTGAAATTACTTTTGTGGTCTTTTATAGTAATGAAACAATTCTTGGTATTGTATTTTTCCACTCTATCAACAATACCTAGTCTATGCGCCAACATTTTTGCCTCGTTATTTAACTCTTTTTCGAGATCAGGTGGTGCTTTCTTATAATTCTTAACCACCTCCTTAAACATCATTTGCTTATATTTTCCCTTTTCTATTTCATACAAATTGCCCCACTTATCTGACTTTACAAATATGTTTTCGGACTCCTTAAATCTCCTCATATCCTCATACATTTTTTGCTGAATATTATTGCGCATTTTCCTAAATTTTATCTCCTTAACCATTCCTATCATTTCATCCTCAAATTTATTCATCTCTTTGATATGGGGGGGTGTTTCGTAGTTTTAAACCCATATTTCTCCCTTCCCTCCTTTTCCGTACAGTTAATTGTATTGAGAAAAAAATATGCTTTCCACCTCATATTTTTTATAAAGGATTCTATCCTCCTCAACAGAACTAACTTATACTGATGCCTATCAGGTATTGGTATGTTCTTGTATGAATAACTTATGTTCGCTCTCTCCATAGTAACAAGAGCAAAGAAAGTGCTCAATGGAAAAACACCAGAGCTTAAATATATATATATATATATATATATATATATATATATATGTGTGTATGTGTGTGTGTGTGTGTGTGTGTATATATATCACTTAGTGTGCATAATAAATTTATTGCGCGTTAGGTTGAGAAATTCGAGATGAAAATTTCTCAGATGTAATAGAAACTATATTTGATTATGTGAACCCTCATCAACAATATTTTGATGTTACACACACACACACACATATATATATATATATATATATATATATTCCGGTCAAAATAGTTCCTTCATTCTGGGATCTATACTCTTCTTATACTTGCACACACAGCATAATGAGTCTAGAGTACATGACAAGGAAATCTAAATATGTACAAATTGCCAGAGTATAAAGTGAGATTTATACAAACAAAAAAAAATCCTTCATTTTTTTTTTTTTACTTATTGGAATGATAGATACTTTTTAGTACAATGTGACGTATATTAAAACCAGAAGATTGATACCAAAACGTCAAAACAAAACTCTTATAAACACGGCAACACCGAAATCGATTAAAAGCTGATAAAAGATAGCACGCAATTTTCACCATACAACTGATTTCTAGTGAGATACCAGCCTTGATATTGTTTGCAAATGATGGGATTGAATTAGTATTATCAAACATAGAGGCATTTCCGCTTGAAATAACCCGTAAGCCCTATGAGAAAAGACACACACACACACACACACACACACATATATACATATATATAACCGGACTATCGACATAATGGTTAGAGTATTAACCAATGGTCGATTCATACCAAAGACTCAATAAATCTTTTTTAATGCCTCCTTGCTTATCATTCGACATTATAAGCTACGGATCAAGGGTCAGTAGAGCAATCAAGGGACAGAAGTAGCGCTCTTCCCAACACCTCGGTGCAGTACCTATTGAAAAGGAGCCTTCTTGTCGTTCACGACTACGGTCGGCCAATTTACTTAACATATATATATATATATATATATGTGTGTGTGTGTGTGTGTGTGTGTGTAAGTAACATTAAAATATTGTTGATGTGGGTTTACATAATCAAATATAGTTTTTGTTACATCAGAGAAAAACGTAAACAAAATCATAATGAGTTATATAAAGGCAATTCTCAGCTTGAATGTAACCGTCGACCAATACATGAATTACAAACAGTTTTGTATTTGCAAAACCAAGGAAACATATAGAAATGTACTATATTTTATTCGGTGTCAGGTAGTCTTTAGCTGGTCAGAAGATACTCATTTTGGTGCTGGAACCTCCTTCACGGCTGAAGTAATTACATACAGTTAGAAGAGAAGGTTTCGAATAATAATTATCAAGGAAGACAGGTTTATCTCCCCTAGAAGACTGATATAACTCACTTTGCCGGCACGTTCTCTTTCATTCCATTTATGTCCATTCTAGTGTAAGGAAATATCTTCATTGAAGACACATAAGTATTTCCTCAACCTCTTTGCAACAGGCAGGATGCGATAATAGCTAAGTTTTTAAAGTAGAGTACAACAGGTTTGAATTCAGAATTTTCCTTCTCGTAGACTGGTTGCCTTACTAAGGTTACAGCGTCCAGTCTTCTTTACTATTTATTAATGACTGGGGCAGTGGAGAACTGTTGGATTTATACTTTTCCCAAGGGCGTTAGCGCTATGTAAAAAGCAAACAACCTCATTCAGGATTTGAACTCGAGTCACCGGGTCCATTTCTTACGATGACAGCCGTTACGCAACGAGCGCCTCTTAAGACAGATAATAGTGACATATAAATCTTTTCGCCAAATTAATATTTATTGAAAAAGTCATTCAGTCATATTTTGTGATTTAATCTATACTTTTAAACATTAAAAAATCTTTTATAAAATTGTAATTAAGTTTTATAGTTATATAAACTCAGACACACACAGAAGCGAACACATGAATCCATACACTTATTCTTATCTATTAACCCATATGTAAATATACACACATATCAACACACACACACATACACACACACATATATATATATATACGCACACATTCATACACTTATACATCTGAACATCCTCATATGTAAATTTACACACATCCATACACATATACATATGTAGTTACACATATGTATATACAAATTCATTTATATCCATCCATGCACAAAGACTGATATCCAAACACAAATATGTATCCATATCTACACAAATACACATATACATATTCAAACATATATATATATATATATATATATATATATATATATATATATATCCACACTCAACCACAAAAGTATATACATATATAGATCCATAAACACACATATATTTACATCCATATATATATATATATATATATATACATGTGTGTATATACACACACACACACACACACACACACACACACACACACACATATATATGGGGGTGTCCTCGTGGTGTAATGGTTAAAGCAATGGACTGCGGAATCGTAGTACGCGAGTTCGTACTCCAGTCGCGCTATTACGTTCACTTGGGAAAGGTATGAACCCCCTTATCCTCCCAGCTATGGGTTAAATAGTACCATAACTGTTCTTCTAGGAGAATGGCATTGGCATTAAATAACCTACAAAGGTTGATATGCCATTAAACAAAGAAACCAACCAACCAACATATATATATGCACACACATTCATACGCATATACATTTGTACATAGCCATATGTAAATATAAACACACATCCATACACATACATGTGTACTTCCACAAATGTATATATAAATCCACTCATATACATCCATGCACACATATTTCTCCACACACACACACACACACACACACACACACACACACATATATATATATATATATATATATATTGCCCAGTCGGCTGGGGTTGTAGAATACACCGACTGCACCTCTGCAGAGGGGTAAGACCCCCACAACGAGTGTCCTGGATATGACACTAAACAATCTAATGGCGTTGGGGAATGTGGAGTACCCCTTTTATTGCCATCGCTCCCGGGTCCACTCTGGCCCGGTGTGGTGGCACCTGATATGGGTCCTGTCTATGGGTTGAATAGAACTAAACCGTGCTTCCTTCACTATACTGGTTTTTGGATTTAAACTGCGTACTAATGCTAAACTGAATTGCTCGAAATAGAACTGTTTTGACGTCTAAACTGTGTACTTATGCTGAACTGAATTATCTAAAATAAAACTGTTTGACATTTAATTCTGTGTATTGCCCAGTCGGCTGGGGTTGTAGAATACATTGGCTGCACCTCTGCAGAGGGGTAACCGCCACCTCATTGAGTATCCTGGATATGACACTAAACAATCTGATGATGAGGCTCTAGGTTTTTGAGGAATATGGAGCACCCCTTCATTGCCATTGCTCCCAGGTCCACTGGCCCGGCGTGATCGCACCTGTTAGGGCCCTATCTATGGGTTAAATAGAACTAACGGCATACTTATGCTAAACTGAATTGTTTGACTAAACTGAATAGTTTAAAATAGAAATGATTTTGACAATTAAACCGTACTTACATTTAAACTGCGTGCTTATGCTAAACGGAATTATTTGAAATATAACTTTTTTTGACATTGAAACTCTGCTTACACTAAACTGAATTGTTTGAAATGGAACTGTTATGACATTTAACTGTGTGTAAGCAAAATCTGTACTTATACTAAACTGAATTAGCTAAATTAGAACTGTTTAAATAAACTGAATAGTTTGAAATAGAAATGTTTTTGATAATTAAACTGTGTGCTCATGCTAAACTGAATTGTTTGAAATAGAACTGATTATTTACATAAGAATGGATTTGGCGTTAAATAACCTACAAAGGTTGATATGCCATAAAATCCAACCAACCAACCAACCAACCAACCCTCTCTCTCTCTCTCTATATATATATATATATATAATTAAAAATTGTACGCCACCTTGTGTTTAATATTTTTTATTCAAGACACCTTGTTTACACCATTTTTATGGTAAAAATTATGTACTTACAGATCTTCAAAAAGTTGTCGACTTAAAACATAAGATTCAACAAAAAAATATTCCTTAACTTTCCAGAAAATTTAAAATACTTGTTTAAAACGGATGCTTGCGGCATGATTAGTTAGGGGAAATTTTTCTCTGGCGTCCTACACACACACACACACACACACACACACACACACACACACACACACACACACACACACACACACACATATATAATGGAAGACCGGAAACGGAAAAAAAATCTTTTTGTGTGTATGATCTATATCAATATTATAAAATTAACAAGCTTGCATGTAAAAAGAAAAAACAAAAAGAAAAAAAACAAACAAACAAAAACAAAAACAAATAAACAACGATATCGAATAACGAAATTGAGTAAATATGTTCCTTTAATTCATTTACCTAAAAAAAAAAAAAAAAAAAAAAAAAATGAAAAAGCATTCATATCGAAAAGTCATTATTACGATGATATGGGGGGGGGGGCGGCGGCCATAGTGTAATGTTTACTATCGTAAGAAATGGACACGGAGATTCGAGTTTAAATTCTTGACGAGATTGCTTACTTTTCACAAAGTACAAATACTCTTGCGAAAGCTATGAATCCAACTATTCTCCCTCTAGCTATAGGTAAATAGCAGGGCAGACTGAGCTCTTTAACCTTGGTATGGCAATCGGTTTGAATCACCTCAAGCGGAAGGGATGTCTGCGTGGAGTAATGGTTAAAGTGCTGGACTGCAGAATCGTAGTTAGCGAGTTCGAACTTCAGTCGCCCTATTACGTTCACTTTGGGACAAATACTCTCGGGAAAGGTATGAATCCACCCAGCTATGGGTTAGAAATTATCACTAATGTCCTTCTAATCGGATGGATTTGGCATTAAATAACCCGAGAAAATTAATATGCCATTAAATAACAAACAAAAAAATCAAGCGGAGGGGTTGGTTAAATACATAAAGAGTGGGTGCAGTCCATGGGCCTAGTGGGTAGAGTGTTTGCCAAGGGCCCAGGAAATTTGGGTTCAATCCCAGGTTGAGTCATATCAAAGTCTCAAAAATTGTATTTGATGCATACTTGCTTAACACACAGTTATATAATACGGACCAAGAGTAAGTGGAATAATCCTGGGAAAGCAGTAGCGCCCTCCCCTACACCTCGGTGCATTAGTTTTCTAAAAGGAGCCCTTGGGTCGCCCTCGACTACGGTCGCCAACTAAACTTACTATGTATGTTGACAGGTCAAAAATTTCTTTTATTTTCCGTAAATTATATCATTGAATTCCTTCATGCAAAAGTACATAATTCAGTTTCATAGTTCAATAAAAATATAGAACTTAAAACAAGGCTTTAGTGTCCAATGGCATGATTGTTGATGAAGGGATGAAAAGGTGAAAAAAAGAAAAAGAAAAATATCACAAAGATTTCCTAATATTATGGGATGCAATATACATCTGAAGAAAGCAAAGAATGAGCAATGTATAAATTGTCTAAAAAGAACACAGGATAAAGAATTAAATCCATTACGATTATAATGTTTGTGAGTTTTTACACCAGTAGTAAATGGTGGGTTTTACTGAAGTCCATGTGAAGTCACCTCTGTTCTCTAGGACTCTTCTCAGTATTCTAGCAGTGTTGTACTTTAGACACTGTTAATCCTTCCCAGATTTGGGCCCAGTCGGGTCGGACTGTAGAATATACCGACTGAATCTCTGCAGGGGAGTAAGACTCCTCCAACAAGTCTCCTGTATATGTGACACTAAACAATCTAACGGTGAGACTGCAGTAAGGTTGGAGCTTTGGGGAATGCGGAATGCCCCTTCATTGCCATTGCTCCCAGTTTTAGTCTGTCCCGGAGTGGTCGCATCTGATAGGGTCCAATCTATGGGTCAAAAAGAGTGCAAACAAATTGAATTGTTTAAAATAGAATTACTTGATTATTTTACCGTGTGTAAACAAATGTTTAATTGATCGGTTAGTGATACATAGCAATACTTGCAACCATTTAACTTTGTTGACTTATGCAAAATTGAATTGGTAGAAATAGAACTGTTTGTACTTTAACTGTGTGTATATACAAAATGTGTTTACAAATCATACATATAAACGTGGTTTGGCATTGAATAACCTACAATGGTTGATATGCCATAAAACCAAACCAAACTTTTCAGATTCTTCAGGATTGCTTCAAAGGTTCCAATTGTTATTAATATCCCTGTCACTATCATACGCTACAGTTTTTTCAGTCTTCTGATAAGACATTTATATTTACCTGTATTTTATTTTATTACTCTTTGCAAGTTTTTCCCACCAGTGTTAGCTGGCGATCTTTTACTGGAGTCAAGTTACAGCAAGTCTCCCAAGGTCTCCAGGACTCTACTCAGTATTCTAGCTGATTTAAAAAATGGTGTCGATTCTTCCTTTCATTTCCAAATCCTCCAGTTATTTTTCCAAGCCTTTAGAGACCGTTCCAAGTGCTCTAACTGGTATCACCACCACCATCATGTTTCACAGCTTTCTACCTTTTCACGTACTTTCACTTTTCACTTTATGATCCGCTGAGATAGTAAAACCCACCAGATGACAAGTTTTCTTTTCTTGTTTCGTCTTTTGGCTAGGATTTTATGATCCGTTTGTATCTCGACGTCACTGAGAAAACCTAAGGGTCTCTTTTTCTAGGACGAATTCGGGCAGTATGG
Organism: Sepioteuthis lessoniana; assembly: GCA_963585895.1. NCBI lineage: Eukaryota > Metazoa > Mollusca > Cephalopoda > Myopsida > Loliginidae > Sepioteuthis > Sepioteuthis lessoniana. The sequence continues at coordinate 62,827 of CAUZXS010001639.1, read as the reverse complement.
TCAAAATTCAATTTCTTGTACAATTATTATTTGGCATCTTGCAAGCTTTCCATACAAATAGTTACAGGTGGTTTCCTCGGAAATACAAGTGACAGCAAGTTTCTTTAGTTCTCCAGAACTCTTCCTAGTATTCTAGACGATTTCAGCAGTGCTGTGGTTTGGGGGATTTTATTTCTGCTTCGGATACCTTGTTTCCCCAGCCTCATTTCCAGGTTTTTGGGGATTGTTTCAAGGGATTTAACCATGATTCATATCATTGTCACCTTTATTTTCCTTATAAAGTTTTTAGCGCTTTAGTGAAATTTATGTATTTATATTGTTTGTCAATTTTCTTTACTTTTTCTGTGTGTTCTGTTGAAACGGTGAAACCTGCAACTTGACAAGTATTTTTTGTTTTGTTTATGAGGATTAGATCGGCTTTTCTGACTGGGAATCCGTTTTTTTTAAATCTCAGAACCGTTGACAATTTCCAAGGATTCAGCTGTGTGATTCTACCGCTTGTTAGGTTTTTATTATTATTTGAATTATTTCTAGTTTTTAACACAAGATCTAAATGGTAGTTTTCCCCTGCAGTCTGAGTGACAGTAAGTCTCTTCAGGTCTTCAGGAGACTTCGAAGTATTCTAATTGATTTTAACAGTGCTGTGGTCTGGATGGGGTCAATACTTTCTCTGATCCCCAGTTATCTCTCTCTCTCTCTCTTCCTAGCCTTTGGAGCCATTATTATTAATAATAATAATAATGGCTCCAAAGGCTGTAACTCCTAACTAAGTCCTGGAGACTTGCTGTCAGTGAAAGACCACCAGCTAACGCTGATGTGGAAAACTCTAATTATTATTATTATTATTATTTTACTCATTTGAGAGTTCTTCACACCAGCGTTAGCTGATGGTCTTCCACTGGAATCTTAGTGACAATAAGTCTCTTAAAGTCTCCACTCGTCCTTTTATTTCCAAGTTCTTCAGTCCCTGTACCAACTCTTTTGTGACTGTACCGAGCACGCTAATTACAATTGGTATCACCATCACTTTCGTGTTCCATAGTTTTTTCAGTTCTCTAGAAAAGTCTTGGTATTTGTTTTTATTATTATTATTATTATTATTATTATTATTATTATTATTATTATTATTATTATTATCAAGATTCTGCTTTCATAGTTACATTTCTATGTCTGCTAAAGCATATATTTATCGAACCCCTCCGTCACGAGCAGGATGTGACACAAGGTTAATTCTATACGCGTAGTATAGCTGATTTGAATTCAGAGTTTTTCTCCTCCTAGACTGGTTCCCTAACCAATGCTAAGAAACTCAGTTTATCCTAATATTTACCCATACCTGCAATCAGTTTCGTTCAGAATTTGAAATCGGATCACCGATTCCATCCGTTACGACGATAACCATTACGCTTTGCGTCTACTAAAGAATAAGTAATAGTATTAGGGATAGCATTGATAATCTTCATAGTATGAAAACAAATACCTTTTAATCTTATAACCTTAATAGTTATCTCCCCTTAGGAAAGCATAATGATCAGCTTGACCGTGTGCATAACCTTGCACTTTTATGAAATTACAAACAAGATAAGAAAGTATCTTATTCCCAAAGAACACTTTAATGCTTCTACGCAAGCAGAAATCGAGCTACAATGCGCTTATTTTTACTGTGTTTCAGTAAGATTCACACAAAAATTGTATGTATGGATTTGATCGTAGCGTAATGGTTATTGTCATTGGAAATGGATTCGGTGACTCCGGGTTCAAATCCTGGACGAGGCTGTTTACATTTCACTTACACTCTTGAGAAAGGCATGGATCCATTATTTTTCATCTCAATTATGCGTATATATTTACCATAAACCTTCGTCACGGGCAGGATGTGACACAATTTAAATTTCATGTGCGGAATATTCTGGTTTTCTTTCTCCTAGATTGGTTATCGCAACAAGGTTAAAGAACTCAGTCAGCCCGGTTATTTTCTTATCGCTTAGAAGAGAACATATGGATTAAATCACAGCTGGTGAGGCTAAGGTATGTGTTTGTGCATACATTTAGTTCAGTTTCTTTGTTTAATGGCACATAAACATTCGCGATTTATTTAATGCCAAATTAATCCTTGTAAAAAACAGTAGTAGTACTATTTAACCCAGAGCTTGAGGGATAAGAGAGCTCATGCCTTTTCCGAGGGTATTAATCCAAAAGTGAACGTAATAGCGCGTGTGTGTCTGTGTCTGTGATTTGCTTTAGAATAAGCTTTTCTATACCTGGTTACTATATATGTACACATGTATGTATTTATACAAATCGTCCTCTACAAGCAGGAGACGATTCTAGATTAATCTAAAGCGGACTACGACAGGTTCGAATCCTGGTCGAAGCCGTTTGCATTGCACATAGCTTTAAAATCATTGGGAAATGTATACATATAACTCTATATCTCTTTCAGCTATGAGTAAATAGTAGGGTAGACTCGGCTTGCTTCTAAGAGATAAAAAAAAATCTGAATTCAAACCTGAAAAACACCGCTTAAAAATTGGCCTTGTGTTATAACCTGCTCATGTCGGACGGGTTGGGTAATTAGATACAACTGATTTGAATTCAGATTTTTTCTTCTCCAAGACAAGTTGCTATACCAAGATTAATAAGCCCAGTCTGTCCTACTATTTGAAGTCGGATATCCACGCCCATTTCCTACGACGATAATCGTTATACTAAACGCACCTCCATAATATTCATACACACATATATGAGTGCGTGTGTATCGACGTATTTGTGAGTTTGTACTTTTATTTAATTCTTCATACAGGTTTGGCAACTATAATAACCAGCAAATTATTGATCTCTCCGTCTTATTTGTGTGTATGTGTATGTGTACATATGTGTGTGTGCGTGTCTCTCTGTGTGTGAATGTATGTGACTTTTATTCTGGGCTAGATATGATCTAATTACATGAAATAATTTCGCATCGATCTGCAGTGACGTTTATTCAATTTATTCGTAAATTAAATCGCGGCGTCCCTTGGAAGGAGGCCCATTTAGGTGCTGCTTCAGCCTGTTCACCCAGAAATTTGGTCTTTACAATTTCAGAGTCAAGGGGATGAAAAAGAAATACAAAGAAAAAAGAAAAAGAAAAGAAAAAGAAGAAAAGAAAACAAGCCCAATGTTTATCTTGAGTAGAAAATATTCATTGTTCATTGATAGGAACTTATTAAACAATCTATTTGAAGAAGGGTTCGAATATATCTATCCCAATCAGGTCCTATCTATCTATCTATCTATCTATCTATCTATCTATCTATCTATCTATCTTATTCTGTTCCTTTCTTCCTTCCTATATATATATATATATATATATTGATAGGAACTTATTAAACAATCTATTAGAAGAAGGATTATAATATACCAATCCCTGTCTGTTCCTATCTATCTATCTATCTATCTATCTATCTATCTATCTATCTATCTATCTCATTCTGTTTCTTTCTTCCTTCCTATATATATATATATATATATATACATCGAACATGAAGAATGTGACATATGGCCAATTATTTTGTGTAGTTTAACATGTTCGGATTCAGAGATTCCTTCTTAACTGGTTGCTATTTCAAAGTTAAAGAGCACAGTCTGCCCTTCTATTTATCCTTATCGAAGGCAAACTAATTAGATTCTTGTCTTTCCCGCGGGTATTTGGACTGTGTGAAATGCAAACCGGAACGAAACTCGGGTTACCGTGTTCATTGCTTACGGCAGTACACACACACACACACACACACACACACACACACACACACACACACACACACACACACACACACACATATATATATATATATATATGAGTGTATAATCGGAGGGAAACAGTCATAATCCAAGGTTGTTTGGCACCTCCGTTAAGTGCTCAATGACGACGGCTATCGGATATATAATTAATAAAAACTTCAATTTTGTGTTACCATAATAAACCAGAAATAAACTTATTATGGAAACACTAAATTGAAGTTTTTTCATCAAATTTATATATATATATATATATATATATATATATATATATATATATATATATATATATATATGTCTCCTTCCCACACTAAATAGTGCCTCTCTGAAACTAGTGGACAAGTTCACCTAACTCGGAAGCAGTGTCTCATCTACTGAAAATGATATCAATATGCGACTAACGAAGGCAGAGACTGCTATCGATCGGTTATCAATCATATGGAAGTCCAACCTATTCGATAAAATAAAACGCAATTTTTTCCAAGCCGCAGATCGTGTCACTTCTACTATAGGGACGCAACACACGCACGCTGACTAAGCGTATAAAGAAAAAGATGGTGGGAGCTGCAAAAGAATGCTACGAGTTATATTGAACAAATCCTGGAAGCAACATCCCACAAAACAGCAGTTGTAAGGCTACCTTCCTCCCATCTCCAAAACGATCCAAATAGGACGGACAAGACATGCAAGACACTGCCGGAAAAGTAAGGACAAACTCATAAGTGACGTTCTCCTATGAACCCCTTTAGGCAGACGTGCAAGTGTTGGACGACCAACTAGAATTTATCGACAACAGTTCTGTACGGACACAGGATGTAGCCTAGAGGACCGACTGGAAACGATGGATGATAGAAACGAATGGAGAAAGAGAGTCAGGGAAATCTGTGCTAGCTGCAAGACATGATATATATATATATATATATATATACATATATATATATATATATATATATTAGAAATATGTGGAAAGTTGGATAAATCAAACGCTTAAAACCGGTTTAGAGGCGTGATATTTCGTTCTTTTATTTTATTTTAAACGAAAAATCACGCCTCTAAACCGGTTTTAAGCGTTTGATTTATCCAACATTCTACATATTTGTACCGAATTGTTCAGATTCACCGCGATCTATCATTTCAACACACACACACACACACACACACACACACACATATATATATATATATATATATATATATATTTATATATATATATATATCGGAAATCTGGAAATAAATCCGACAGTGTGAATAGGTAAAACTACGAAAAACAAAAGATTTTTCAAAAGACTTCCCAGATATCTAGTCTTTAGAGAAAAAACCTTGTGTTTTTTTTCTATTAGTACACACACACACACACGCATATATATATATATATATATATATATATATATATATATATATAAGTTCAACTACATAATTTTTCCTCTGGATGGAAGCCTTGTAAGAAATATTCATAATATTTTTGATTCATTTTCGGAGTCTGTTGATAATGTGAGCACATTTCCTTGCCTTAGTCAACATCATTTTTCGGCGTCTTTCTGACGCAAGTCTCTGCATAATTCCCGCTACCCCGTTACCACGCAGGTCTAATAAATAGACGCTGCAAACACTTCACGAGGCAAATTTCGCCGCTAAATGCACTGGCTAGTGAGTCAAGAGACAGGCCATTAGAGAGTCTGATAAATATTTTTTCAGTTAATAGTGTGAATAAACGGTTGAGGTGTTCATTTCGGCCATTATTATTATTATTATTATTATTATTATTATTATTATTATTATTATTTCATGTATGATTTTGCTCAGGTAGGCAAGTGAATCTTTTGACCACGTGATAAATTTCTGTGGACGGAGATGGAACTGCAAAAATAATGTTCACTTCTGGATGTTGAGCAGTTGCCAGGAAACGATAGAATGTTTGCACAAAATTTTTTTGAAAAATGAATAAAAGAGCACAAATAATTCCTTGAAGCGAAGCAGAAAGGCATTGGTGGAGAGAGAAAGTGAACATTAAATAGATCTATATATCTATCTATCGTTGCTTGTTTGTTTGTTTATATATATATATATATATATGAAGCGACTTCAGTATTCATTTCACTTTGTTTCTACCTTCCTTTCTATCTATCTATCTATCTATCTATCTATCTATGCTCTGACGCATTTAATCTAGAATGTCAGGCTAATTTACTCCTTGAATTGATACACAATTATTATTGTTTAACTATCACTGGTCATTTTCAAAGGTTGAGAAATTTCATCAATTATTTTAAAACTTTGAACTTATATTCACATTTATTTATGGCGTCGCAAACTGTCACAATGCATAAAAAAATGTTTGCCATAACATATTATCTTAGTTCGTATATTCATTACTTGTTAAGTATTAGGTTATTCAGTAAGTAATGTATAATTTTAAAGTGTTTAAATCAGTCAAAATAAGATCTGTGAACGTCTATGCATTTCTGCCGTCGATTAACAAGGTTATTTATGTCTTTACAATAAAACTCGAAATATTTTCTATTTGACAGTGGACCCTATCAAGTGCTACTACTCCAGGTTCACTGTGACCTGGGAGCAATGTTAATAAAGTGGCACCCCACATTACCCAAAGCTCCATCAGCCTCATCATCAGATTGTTTGACGTTCTAACCAGGAAGCTCTTCGAAGTGGAGTAATCTTATCCCTCTATAGAGATGCTGTCGGTATTTCTACAGCCCCTGCCGACTGGGCTTGGTATATACGTGTCGATTTATAATTCAGAAAAGAGATATTAATGTGCATTAAAATTGCACCAATACTTCAATATGTTTATAATAAAAATCGGAAATTATTATTTTGTGATTTAGTACTAATTAAAAAAAAATTCTTAATTTTTTGGAGAATTAGAAACAATCGTTAAAACGTTTCGAGTCAAACGTATTGTTTTTTGTTTAAATGATATTTTAAATGTTAAAAAGAAATTAAGAAATTGTAATACAAAAAAAATTATATTTTTAATTCTTAGCTTCTTTTCGTGAAGCTAAAAATTAAAATTATGAAATTTTTCGTGTTACAAGGACACTTTAGCTTGTAGGGGTATTGTTGTTTGGTGGGTATTTTTGGTCCCACATTTTGTGGTGGTTATGTTTGGTGTTTAGTTCCCCCACATTTTATGTTGGTTTATATTTGAAAAGGCAAATGAAGTAAAGATGTGAAACGACGCGTACAAAAGAACATTCAAAACAAAGCAGTGCAAAAAAATTAAATTTATATATCAAGAAAAAAAAGAAAAAGGAAACATTAGAAATGCTCTAATATAGTCTGTTGAATATTTCTCTGTATGCGTGCGTGTGTGTATGTACTTAAAACAAGTCTGTTGAATATTCCTCTGTGTGTGTGTGTGTGTGTGCGTGTGTACTAACATGGATATTTGGGAAAAAGACTTAATATTGAGAGTGTCATGTCGACTATGAAATGTATGTGGACTAAGTATTTCATGTAAGGTACCATTATATAGAAATATAGCAACGTGTGCTAAAAGGCATGTGTCTTCTCCCATGTTGGTTGTTTGTCTCTTTCGGGGTTTGACAAAATTTCTGAGACTGTGTTCGAGGCTGGAAAAAGTATAACCGAAAAGGCAGAAGAGGAAATAAAAGGGTTGCAGAATGTATACATTTTCGTGGGGTTGACTGCTGAAAGTCAAATGTAAGAGAGAGAGAGAGAGAGAGAGAGAGAGAGAGAGAGAGAGAGAGAGAGAGAGAGTGTGTGTGTGTGTGTGTGTGCTGTCTCTGTAAGTCACAGTGTAAGAGAGTGAGTTCTTGGAAGACGAGAGTGTATATAGGCAATCCTAGTCATGCAGTCAGGTCTAAATGTGCGGGACAAAATCAAAGTTGCAGACGTAGTTGTGAGCACTAATCACGTGACTTTCCTGACCAATAGGTTCCCGAGACTGATTACTTTACCGACGTCCGCCATTTTGTTTTGGGAACAAGTGGCATCACGGCCATTTTAAAATACAGGAGTGTAAATCCAATATATTTTTTTTTATTTATTCCCTACAAGCTTACACCTCAATGGCATACCTAAAATATATTTAGGATACATTTTTAAGTTTCAACTTCTATTTATTGTAAGGAAACGTTTTATTTCTTACCTTTTTATAGTACCTACTCTAATGTTGCATTTTTTGGTCTACAAAAAAAATTGTTTATCAATAACTCCCAAAGGATTTTTAAACGAATACTTTTCATATTTTCAAAAACGAAAAAATATTTATCGAATCAAGGAATTATTTTCATTTGAATTAATACGCGAAAATTTCCACCTAAAAACAAGGACACATTTCTAATTTTTTGTTTCTTTTTATTGTTTACATTTTTATGGGGTAAAGAAAAATAAATAAATAAGGGGATTCTTTATTCCCAAAAGAGTAGTAAATACAATTTTGGGGAGCACAAGGATCAAGTTTTGAGAGGAAAGAGAAGAGATGCTGGTCTATGAGAACTAAGGAGCCTTAGCTAGTCACATTCGCCGACCTACTCAACAATACAATTAATAATTCATTTTTCACCAGGCGCGTTACAAACACCAAAATATCGCATTTAACTCAACGAGAAGAGTCGTACTTAAAGACCCCGGATGAAAAATGTATTTTATTTACAATGAATGGTTCATGTACAATTTATGAAAGTGATGGGGATGGGGATGGGAGAAGGAGCCCCAAAGAAATAAATAAAAGGATGCATATTTTATCAGGGAAACTCAACTGCTAAAGAACCAAATGTAAACTTTTGTTTTTAAAAAGGTCTTGAGAAAAATAAAATTACAATAATTTTTCAAGCCACTTCTGACTTTAGGTATGCATCTTTTAAAATAATGTCTTAAAATGATATTTCAAAAAGAAAAAAAAACTAAAATAAAAGAATATTGTTATGTTGTATTTTGACCTTCGGTCCGAGCAAACATGCCATTACAAAGTGATGCACCGGAAGGAAGTGACACATTCCAATGGCCAGTAATCGAAAGAGATCGCGTGGGTGGATTTGGCTGATGAAATGGGACAAGGTAAAGCCCATGATACACTCATAGACTGATGCACCGGAAGAGAGTGACCTGTGAACTGCATGACTGTTATTTCCTCTGGATGAAGATCAATCATGCCATTCCAAAGATCGAGTAGGCGATCGAGTGGGCGTTGGACTATGATATAACTCAGTCAAGACAGAAGTCAAGTGGCAGTTGCAGTTACTGTTGGAGACGGAGTTATAGACGAGATGTGGTAGGGAAAGCCACACCAGGCCGAAGGGGCTTGGGGCCCTGATGAGTTGGGGTCCAGAGAAGATGCTGATAAGATGCGGCGGGGAGGGCCATCATTCAGCAGAGAGCTGGGCTGCTGGGCCTCCGTTTGAGGATCAGGAGAACGAGAAAGACACAACGTTGACGGACATAAGTTTGGGGTCAAAATAATTCAAATATTTGTTCGGTCTCCAACTCCCTCTCACACGCAAACATTGAGTAACCCTTTCCGAACCCTTGCAATAAAGTGAGAGGTACATATTTTGTTAAAGAAGTCTTCCTGCGTCTTTATCATTGCGTCAGTAACAATATAACAATTATACGTAAATTTTAAGATTCTTTTATCGTTAAACTTTTAGATGGTGAAAGAAAATTTGAATTAAAGCGATGTTGCTTTTTCGAAAATTTTTAACTAAAAAATTCATCTGTAACTAAGCATTAATTATAAAAGATAAAAATCTATTGGAGACAAAAAGAAAATCATGAAAATGTATTGGTTACATTTTTTATATGTTATTTTAAATGTAAACTAAAAAAGAAAAAAGGAAAGGATACTTTTCATTTAAATTGATAGGTGAAATCTTTCAACTACAAGTAAAAACTCTGTTTAATTTCTTAGCTTACTCTTCTATTCCCCCTTTCAATCTTACTAAATGGTGTTCCTAAAATCCTTTTAGTCCTGTCATGGAGCGATTACTTTTGCTAATATATATATATGTTGTCATCCACAGACAAACTGTTTCGTTGTATCACAACTCATCAGTGAGGCTAGACACACGAGTTGCCTTAAGCTGGCATCGAAACTCGGTTAACTTTATGTCAGCCTGATTGCATAACCTCACAGCCACCTCAACGTAAGCGAGATAATTTAACGTATATGCATTAAATTTTTCCATTCATTTACATTTTACGCAAACGGAAACTGCAGTGCACAATTCGTTAGAAGTACTTTACATTATGCGAATTTAATCCCCCCGATACGACCAAGTGGCTGTCGTTTTATTGTCGCGGAGTTTTCATACTAAAGAAAGCAAGAAGTAGAAACTATTATAGAAGCAAACTACGCAGATTATCTAACACTTTTCATAAGTGCACTCACTCAGCTGCATAGCCTCAAATAAAAAAGAGTAAAAATGTTTTAAAGAAGATGGTGCCATCAACACATTAAATGGCAAGCCTTGAAGACCAATAGACCATTTCACATACCTTGTTAACAATATCGCATTTACTGAAAGTAACGTCAACATACGCACATGAAAAGCATAGACTGCTATTGTGAGGTCATCGACTATATGGAAATCTGACCTCCCCAATGAAATAAAACGGGGATTCTTCAAAGCTGTAGCCATTTCCGTACTACTGTATGGCTGTACTACGTAGACTTTACTGAAGCTCCCGTAGAAAAAGCTAGAAGGAAACTGCTTAATGATGCTACGTGGTGTTTTGAACAAATTCTGGATGACGTACCCCACAAAGCAGCAGCTGTATGGACATTTACCTCCCATCTCATAAACCATCGAAGTAAGGTAGACAAGACATGCGTGGAATCCGTAAGCGATATTCTCTTGTGCACTACTACAGGTGGACATACCGGCAACAACTTATATTGATCAACTCAGTGCGGACACGGGATGCAGTCGAGAGGACCTGATAGAGGCGATGACCGATTGGGACGGATGGAGAGAGGCAGAGAAAAAGAGAAAAAGTCAAGGGAATCCGTCCTCTCAGCATGACTTGATGATATATATATATATATATATATATATACAAGTGTGTGTGTGTGTGTGTGTGTGTGTGTGTATTTGTGAGTATTTGTATATGTGTGTTCAGGCTAAAGTATCCGTATCCAGTTAAGACGAATCAAGCTCTATTTACCCCCGAATCTGTTCTCAGACAATCTTTGATCATTTTTATACTTTTAGGAATTCATAATCATATTACTTTTAGAAAATTCTTCTTGATGTAAAATAATTAGGGATGCCTGGGTTAAAAAAACAGAAACATATCAGCAGCAAATCGACAACAAGTTCTGATTGGCTGATAGGAACTCAAATGAAAAGACCAGATAAGAGACAATTGGCTGCTAGACGCGACGAGGTAAAGAGGAGAGTTGGCTGCAGGATACGACGATGTAACGAGCTGTTGGAGCCCGGACCCTCAGAGGTGAGGACAGAACTCTAGAGGAAGCACGTGTTAGAAGTACAAGAAAAAAAGGTTGAAGATAATTCAAGGTCTATGTCTGCTCTCTCCCCCTCTCTCTTTCTTTCTCTCTCTCTCTCTCTCTCGCTCCTCATGACATGTTGTTTGTCTTTGTCCCGTTAACAAGGTCGACTCAGTTTTCATACTCCGTTTCTCTTTCCCGGACGACTACTTAAAAAGTGTAGTAGCAAATAAACTTATGTGTTCGTGAATCAGGGCAGGATTTTTATGTGTTCCTCATTTTTTCCCACGGTGAGGTTACAACAGGGTCCGACTAACATTTAAGACGTTGCACTACACGCATAAACCCGTTTGCCACGTGATGGTGCAAATGGCTATGAGTAGTAGTAGTAGTACTAATGTATAGTGGAACTGCACCAGTACGAACTTCCCTTTGAACACCGTAGCGATGCAGGCGTCTATTTATGCCGTGCAATATTATAACCATGTACATTTGGTACAGTAACAGTACAACCTTCTATTTGTGACCCGTAGTGGTACATTGAGACTGAGTTTGATATGTGAGTGTGGAACGAAGATATTTTGTCGATCCAATTGTGGCATATACTGTACATTGGACAAGATCCTGAACACGTCTTCGGGATTATCATACACGATTTAATCTAAAACACCCACTTTTACCCGATTTGCAAAATGTTTGTTCCCTAATGTAATTTAATGCCAAATCAAACAAGATGGCTCTAAGCTGAGAATAAAAGATATTTTGATATTAAAGCCGCTTTCTGAAAGACAAGTAGCACATGAATCAGCAATACATTTGGAGGCGCGCTTAGTGTTATGGTTATCATCGTGGATAAGGAAATTGGCTACCCGAGTTCAAATCCTGGACGAAGCTATTCTTGTTTCATTCCGTGCTAATGCCCCATCTAATGCTATATTTCCTCCCACTTAGTTATGGGTAAACAGCTGAATAGATTTCGTTCTTTAGCCTTGGTAAGCAATCAGTCTAGGAGAGGAAAAAACTTTGAATTCAAATCAGCTGTACTTCGCTTATAGAATTGACCTTGTTCCACATCCTGCTCGTGAGAGAGGGGTTGGGGAAATAGATACTGTGACTATCACCAGAAAAGATAATTTGCTTATTGGTATAGTAACCTCTTCTAGTGTATTTAATGCCAAAATGTTTTATAATAATCATAATTATTTTTAACGTTGGATTACAATAATTTATTATTGCTCTTTTTCTATTTGCCTAGAGTAATAATGATTTCTTTGCACAGTTATATGGTGTCAAGTATTCCTATCCAACATTAGCTGGCCCAGTTGGCATCTCCTCAGAGGAGTAAAACTCTCTCAACGAATGTCATGTGGACCAGCCGGCTGGTGCTGCAGAATACACCAACTGCATCTCTGCAACAGGGTAAAACTCCCCCAACAAGTGTCCTGGAGATGACACTAAACAATCTGATGGTGAGGTTCCAGTAATGTTTGAACTTCAGGAGATGCAGAGTACCCCTTCATTGCCATTGCTCGCAGGTCGACTCTAGCCCGAATCGTAGCACCTTATAGGGTCCTATCTATAGGTCAAATAGAATTGTTTGACATTTAAACTGAGTGCCTATGCTAAACTGAATTATTTGATATAGATCTGTTTTACATTTAACTGTAAACAAAAAACCTGTGAACTTATGCTAAAATGAATTGTTTGAAATAGAACCGTTTGATCATTTAAGTACATATAAACGAATGACTGATATTTAATTGAATTGTTAGTTATTCGCAGCAATATTTGTAAACATTAAACTGTGTTCAAACAAATGATTAATAGTAAATAGAAATATTCGTATTAGATAAGAATAAGTGAAACCGTTTAACTGTGTGAAAAAATGAGCTCAGTGTCGTTTAAAAATGTTATCTACAAAATGTGTTTGTAAATCGTATATTTAATAAATATGTATAAAAGGATTTGGCATTAAATAACCTACAGTAGTTGATATGCCATCAAACCAAACCAAACCAAATCCAACACTAGTAAACTTTAAACAGATCTATTTGACTAATCATATTTACCAACCCCTCCGCTCGGGCAGGATATGACTCAAGGCCAATTTTTAAGCGGAGTTTAACAGGTTTGAATTCAGAGTTTTCCTTCTCCTAGACTAGTTGCCTCACTAAGGCTTAAGAACCTAGTCTGCCCTACTATTTACACATAGCTGGAGAGAGAATAATTGGATTCATACCTTTCCCCAAGGGTATTAGTGCTATGTGAAATGCAACCAGTCTCGTCCAGGAGTTGAACTCATGTCGCCGTGTCCATTTCCTACAACGATAACCATTACACCACGGGCACCTCTTTTTTTGTTCCAACCCCTCCGCTCGGGCAGGATATGACACAAGGTCAATTTTTAAGCGGGCACCTCCTTTGATCTATTTGACTTATAGCTGGGATCCTGACAGGTATTACCTCTGCCATTCGCATTGGACCTGGGTGTAATTGCAATAGAGGGGTACTCCATTCCTACCTGAGCTTTAGAACTTGAACCCCCATAGAGCCTTGCCAGAGAGCTTAAAATGTGCGGAACATAAAGATGACGGGGATACCAATTGTAGTTGGAGCCCCAGTCTCCAAGAGCATGAAAAAGACATTAGAGGAAACTGAAAATAGTGGAAGAATCCAGAATATCTAGATGAAAGCATAGCTAAAATAAACTAGGGTACTCGTTTCCTGTCGGATTCCAGTGAAAGACCATCACTAAGGTCTGGTGTGAAAAACTCGCCAGGAGTAAGATAATTGAGACAATAGACTTGAAGTTTTTGAAAAGAAATAGCTAAAGACGTGTCTGTTAGAATGAATGACACGTGATGAAAACAAACGACTCCGATGGAACTTGGCCAATGGAAGAAGAGCCACTGATGGCAGGTAGCCAATTGTAGAGATGCATAAGACAGACCACACACACACACACACACACACACACACACACACACACACATATATATATATATATATAGAGAGAGAGAGAGAGAGAGAAAGTAATAGAAAAAGAGAGAGAAGCATCAGTTTACCTCTGTATTCATATCTATCTATCTATCTATTAAAGTCATAAAAAGACGCAAAGTTCTATTCATCATAGGAATAAAAACATAAAAAGCTAAAAACAAAGGTGACAAGCGAGTTGATCGGTTTAGTCTTCAATCAGGAAAATATCGCGTAAAATATTGAAAAAAAAAAACGACACAAAATATGGCAATATTTATGATGAGGAAAATATTGAATTGGAGACTATATCGAAATAAAATTAAGTCCTAGCAGTCTATCTATCTATCTATCTATCTCATCGATATATGTACACAGGTCTCCCTTTGTATCTATTTCTTTTCAAAAATACCAATACATCACGCACTTGATGTATCTTAGGAAATGGAGTCGGCGACATGTGTTCAAATCTTATTCGACTATGCATTGTCGTTCGTACTCTTTATAAGGTCATGAATTCATCCGTTCCTAATCCCACTATGGGTAACTAGTATAAGAGCCTGGGATCTTTATTTTTGCTTAGACAACAGGTCTCAGAGGAGGAAATTTCTGAATTTAAACCAGCTGTACTCCACTGAACAATTCATTTGGCCGTGGCGGAAAGGTAGGATAAATACATATCTATTATGCTCATTCTATTTCTGTCTTACACGGACATGTCTTATCGTACTCCTAATTCTTGAACACCTTGTTTGATCGACAGTCAAACTTTGAAAATGATTTCCCTTGTTGAAGCACTTCTATGTCCCGATAAACAAGGGACACCAGAGGAAGGCCGGAAGATACAGTGGCCGAAACGTGGTGTTTCAACTAACAACAAAAAAGATGTGGACAACAGTCTCCAAAATCACAACCAAATCGTTGAACATCAGACCTCATCTCAAAAATTTTGACATGTTATTGTTTTTATTTGTTCATAAAATTTAATGTTACTTTTTATTCCTTACTAGTCATAAATGTAACCATCCGTAGCGAAACCAAGTTGAGTGACTGTATTATTTACGTATGGATCGGTACTTTTGCTTGTCAATAGCTTTCGAGATGATAGCATCGGCCAAGTTAAGAATGTAAGAAAATCGTTTTCAGATCCTATAAGTAAATCAAAAGAAAAGACATTGAAAAAGCAATCAGATGTAACGTTGTACCTTATATATGTTGTGTAGTGGCTGGGGCCCCCTACTCACTGGATGGACTGGTCTGAGGACTATTTCGTGCGCTGCTTGCTCTAGACTGTGTCAGTAAGCAAATACTACAAAGGTTATTTAAATTAGTCGGCATACCAAATGTTGCATACATATATATATTGGATACATACCGACGCAAAGATAACAGATGCATGACAAACGACAGACGTACGAAGAAAGGACGCAAGAAGACTTCTTTAGCAACATAGTCACCTCTCACTTTATTGCAAGGGTTTGAAAGGGTTGTTGAAGGGTTGCATGTGAGAGGATGATGGAGACCGAACATAAACTTCATATTTTGACCCCACTGTTATGACCGTCACGTTGTGTCTTTCTTGTTCTCTTAGATGCTCAACCAGAGGTCTTGGGGTCCACTCCATCGGGGCTTTTCCGAGGGCCCCCTCGGTCGGGTGTGGTCTTCCCTACCACATCTGGTCTCTAGCTGTCTGGAATTCTGCTGGCAACTGCTTGGGACCCAAACTCAACTGAGTTAAATAATAACTCAACGCCCACACGATCGCCTACTGGATCTTTGAATCGGATGTTTAATCGTCATCAAGCGGAAATAACTGTCATGCAGTTCAGAGGTTACTCTCTTCCGGTACATGACTGTAGTGGCACAATGAGACTTTCACCTTGTCCCATATCATAAGCCTTAATCCGCCCATGCGATCTCTTTCGATTACTGGCCGTTGGAATGTGTCACTTCCTTCCGGTGTATCACCTTGGAATAGCATTTTTAGGCCGGGGCGAGGGGTCAAAATATAACACAAACTGTGTACCGTATTCTTTCCGGAATAAAACATCTCTTATTTTACACGTGTGTCGACCTTTCTTATTTCGTGACACAACAATGTATAAACAGATTAATTGTAAATAAGTATTAAAAACGTAAAGAAAACGCTGGAAACTTTCACAAATACTTAATACTTAAGCTTAAAGACTTACCCTAGACATTAGTAGGATATATACAGCTACTTCAGCCTCCAGGCAAGCTAAGCTTCGAATATTCTTTATCATTTACTAGCATAGTATCCATTATAAATGATGGGATTATTTCCATAAGGATCAGATCTCCTGCTTGTCAATGGCTTTCAAGATAGTGATATCAACCATGTTGGTAAAGTGAGAATACAAGACCTAAGGTCGATGGAAATCCTTTCAAATCATTCAAATAAATGAAAACAGATACTGAAAAAGAAACATATGAAGGGATTAAGTATAAGGGAGATTTAAGCATATAAAGTTATAGTGAGAGGAGAAAAAGAAAGAAGGATTTAGTAGTGTAGACTACCCTGTTATTATTTGCGAAAAATACTTGCAATTTAAAAAAATTCCTACGAAAATACATTTTTTATAGAAATGAAAATAACATGGTTAATGAGAGTTCCCAACAATCAGTAGTGAGACCAAGATAAGTGACTACTAGAATGTAACATTGTGTATTTATAGATAGATTAATTATTCATGTATGAGCCAACACTTCTGTTTGTTTTGTTTGTTCGAGATTGTGGCAACAATCGTGTTGGTGGTTAAAGAACGCCGAGCATTGGTCGACAGAAATCCTTTGAAAGAAAGAAAAAAAAATGCGAAGAAAGAAAACAAGAGGATTGAGCCGATAGGAAATACGTTGGAAGGAAAGAGAAACTGAAATAAAGGGAAAAAGATGAGATGGCATAGATAAGGGATATATTTGAATTTCTAAAACTGTCCATGTAAATATAACAATGGAATCTCTTTTTATTCTGTAGAAAGATCTGGTTTGGATTGATTTGGTAGTGTTTTATAGCATATCAACTCTTGTGTATTATTTAAAACCAAACCCTGTTTATATATATAATTTTTTGTTGTAGGTCCAAAAAGATAAAGAAATATTTTAAAATGAGTTGGTCCACGAAGATATTTATATTTTTTAAGGATTTATTTACTTATTTCAGTTATATCAAAGACCAATGAGGTGTAAAGCAGGCTAAAGTAAACACACTCTTAGAAAAAGAGAGGTGTGACCTCTATATAAAGCTATAACCAGCTGAAAACCATTCAAATATCAAACACGAGTGAGTTCGAGTCTCATTGAGTACTTCAGTAACAAGGCCTTGTGCCTTATATGTCCTCTGATGAAAATAGCAAGCTGGAAACATACACGTATGTAAGAACAAAATAAATAAATAAATCCTGAAAAATACAAATCTCTTCTTGGACCTACTCATTAAAATATATATATATATATATATAAATTTCTGCGATGAAGTTTGATAATTATTATCATTTAGAACATTGAGATTATTGATCTCATCTTTATAGTTATATTGACAACATTTCGGTCGATATCTTCTTTGGCCTTTTTCAGGTGTTTCATGTCAAACTCGGGAGTCAGTAGAACAGTCTACCCCTGTGGTTCAAATAAAGGGTTCTTTATTTGAACCACAGGGGTAGACTGTTCCGATTCTGTTAATCATGACTAGGTACAAGTGTTAAATTAGAGTAAATATTCCTTGTCAGTCTTACCTGTTGCTGAGATTGAACCTGCAACCTCCAGATGATTTCACTCAAAAGCACCTTCTAACCACACGCCTTATCTACTACGCCATGTCTCTTTATGTATATTAATTAGAATGGCTTTAAGTAGAGCGGACATAATAAGTTCTAAAACGGACCTTTTCGTAGTCTCGTCAGAGAATACTGCGACAAAAGTAAACAACACTATGGAATACGAAGATCTGATCGGTGGTTGACGAAAAAAAAAAAAAAGTCCACAAAGTAGGAAAAAACAATTACCTAAAAAATTAGGTCATGTTTTTCTTTTTCTTTTCCAAAATCTTTCCTCATCATTTTGGTCTGGTTTATAGTCTGCAGATTTAAACAAAAGATCTTGAAAAGGTCCTTTTTAGAACTTATGATGAATACTCTACATAAAGCTATTCTAACATTTTGTTCGCACCTCAGAATATATATATATATATATATATATTTCTTTAAGAAAAACAAAAACCGGTCACATTAGGATTATAAATTTATTTCCAACTCGGAAATATAACCGACTCCGGTTTAACTGGACCGAATAATATATATGTATATATCCGGTAAGGTATAAATGTAAACAAATAAAAGCTACTACTTAATGCCTTATAATTCCCGAGCTGACGTGGTTAGTTTATCAGCTGATCGTTATGAGACTAAGACTAACGTAAAGTTGGCCGGGTTTCGATCCCAGTACCAAGCGCCCTACATGTCGAGCCACACTGAAGAGTTGTGATAGAACGAAACAGTCTGTCTATGGATGACAATATATATATATATATATATATATATATAATCACCAACTCGCGCTGACAGCACAGAAATTCTCTGACTCTCTCTTTCGCCACCCAACCTTATCATTCATCGCTTCTCGCTCGTCCACAGAGAGCTGGAGTAAGTAAGTTTTTGCTGGTCGGACAATACTGGCACTTCCATGTCTAGAAGTCGATAAGAAAACTTCACATGAGTTTATCCTTCTTCTACAACAGAGTCTTAGAATTTTTGTTGGTATTACTTGGACGATTGTTTAGATGGGGGGTAAGTGGCCCTATAGGTGTTGTTTTGTGAGATGTATCTTCCAGAATTTGCTTCAAAGGAAAAGTTAAATGGGAACCACACACACACACACACACACACACACACACACACACACACACACACACATATATATATATATATATATATATATTCGTGAGCGAATAGTTTGTACATAAAATTATTCTTAAACGAGCCAGAGCTCATTTATGTACACACCATTAAATATTTTCAAGTATTGTTATCAAACTGAAATAATTCTATTTAATATTAATCATTTGTTTGCACATAGTTAATGGGTTTCAAGTATTGCTATGTATTACTAATAATTCAATAGAATCTAAAAGTGAAGAATTTATTGCGAAGGAAAGTCGACGTTAAACGTTTCGGTTTTAATGAACCTCCACCAGGACTTAGAATGGTGATACCAAGTGTTGAGAAAACAACAATGGATGTTTAATAAAATACAAAAACTATAATAATTCAATTTAACATCATTTGTTTGCACACAGTTAAATGTTTTTAAGAAGAGTAAATGATAGAATAGATAGATCTGTTTGAGTCATAGATAGAACCCTAACAGGTACTATCTGTCCAGATTAGAGTGAACCTGGGAGTAATGGTAATAAAGGGACGCTCAACATTCCTTAAAACCCCAGGGCTGAAACCCAACCATCAGATGGTTTAATGTCATATATCAGGACATTCGTTTGGGGTTGGGTTTAACCTCTCTGCAGAGGTTCATTCAGAGTATTCTACAGTACTCCCCCAGTATTCCCCAGCCGGCAGAGCGAAGTAAGACCTGGTTACATATAATATTACATTGTGTTTAACTGATGAATAGATTTGCCAAAGGAAATAAATATTCGTTTTGTGCAACACGATTCTTTTACCAATTCATCTGAATATTTGTATTGGTTTGATTTCCACCATCCACCCGAATGACTTTTGATATTGAATAAATAGCCCACCTGTTGTTATGGTCCTGATCGAACGCATGCTTAATCGATCGAATTCTGGAAAATCGATTCAAGGATGGCAGAGAATTATATAACGAACGAGAAGACGCAAAGGTAATTGAAAATAAGTTAGTATGGTACAAGATCATGATTGTGTGAGCTCTTGGTAAAGAGTGTCTTGGTTGTTTTTTTGTTTGTTTAATGGCACATTAACCTTTGTTGGTTATTTAATGCCAAATTCATCCTTTCAGAAGAACAATTGTGGTACAATTTAACCCACTGCTTGGCGGAAGAGTATTAGTCCGAAAGTGTTCAGCACGTGGGCGTCCCCCGAGAGAGTCCTGGGCATGACACAAAATAGCCATGGTAAAGCTTCAGTTCTTGAGTTTTGGAGAATATAGAGTAATCCTTCATTGCCATTACTTCCAGTTCCACTCCGATCCGGAGTGATAGTACTTGTTAGAGTCTCATCTATGGGTCATATACATGTGTTTCACAAAAAATGTAAATGTACAATCATCGCGATTCCTGAACCTTAAAGCATACAATAACCCTAGACGAGTTTATCATTTCTGTTCATAATCGAACACATAAGTGAATTGTCAACGAGTCTAGTTTGTTAACCATTGCTCTAATGTTTCATGATTTGTAGATATTCATTTGGAAAACGAACTAGATGAAAAAAGAAAGATTGTGTTGCATTAGATCTTCTTTGGAAGAGGTTAACCTGTTTTCAGAATACTCTGGAATCTGGTTTTAATTGTGATCAAACTCCGATAATCAATATGCAATTATCTTAACCATCAAGCGGTGTGAGTAAAACACCAACTATCTATATTATAATGATATGATTTTTGTAGATATGGTATCACAAAATGAGAAAAAAATGACATATCGTTGCTAGTTTTTTTTTTTTAGTTTCATGTCATTAAATTCTAATTTTGAGAATAAAGTAATTTCTATCCAATTTTCAACTTAAAAATGATCCTACCAGTTCAACATTTGGTCTCAACCCGATATTTCTAGATGCTTCGATATTTAATCTTAGAAGAATAAATCAAGACATTTTTCAATTTTAAATTTCTATTTCGGTCCCTAAGTGTTCAAAAAATCATAACAAAGTCTGGTTAAAGTTTTAGAAGTTTAAACCTAATAGTTTCAAGGTAAGGTTTACCTATATAATGATTAAAAAAATTAAGGTCTGAAAACAAAATCGTATCAACATTTAAGAAAGGGAAACAACAAAAAATATTAGCAACAGATTCATAAAATAAAGGTATCATTATTTCATGGGTATCGTTATTTTCTTTTTCTTTTCCTCTTCTATTCCTCTCGGCCTTCAACTGAAATGACTTGGCAAAATATCAAAATATAAGATATATTTCTGAACACTCATGATGCACATAACTTTAAAAAATTTTTAAAAATTAAAAATGTAAAATGATAAAATTCTGAAGTTAATCAAAATCTTGGAAAGTGAGTATCCTTTTTTTAATTTGCTTGCTTAGGTTTTGTTTTTTAAATAGTAAAACATTGCAAATGGTGAGTATTCTCACTGCGGTGAAAATCAAGTTTTCCATTCCTGATTTTAAAAGTCTTCTTCGCTTTGGTATAATGGTCAGAGTGTTCGCTAATGGCCCGGGAGACCTTGGTTCAATCTCAGGTCGAATCATACCAAAGACTCAAAAAATGGTATGTGATGCTACCTTGCTTAACACTCAGCATTATAAGCTTAGGATCAAGGGTAAAGAGGAGCAATCCAGGGAAAGGAGTAGCATCCTCCGCTACACCTTGGTGTAGTAGCTATCGAAAAGGGAGCCTTCGGGTCACCCTCGACTACGGTCGCTATTTTTACTTTACTTTACTCGCTTGGTTGATTGGTGTCACGACTTCCACTGGCGAATTTGATTGTTGTCAAGTACGAAGCTCACCTCAATAAATATGTAAACTAAAAAAAAAAATAAAAAAAAAATTGATAAGCCGAGTAAAGAAAAATTCTGTATTGGAAATCAAATAAGTTTGTATGCAAATTTGAATGTACAAGGTGTTTGACATTGCAGAAATGAAATAGTTGAAATTTTGATATATTTAACTAAGTATAATAAAATCATGTCTTGTACAATGGAACAGAAGATCAAAGTCTTTCAAGATTGTTCAAATGCCATGATCTTCAAAGTTCTTGACCAACTTGAAAATCTAGCTCCTGTTTGGAAATTTCGACAGATTTTCAAATAGGAGCCAGAATTTCCAGTTGGTTTAGAACTTTGAAGCTCATGACACTTGTAAAGATCGCAAGGCAACAGGTTTCTCATAACCTGGGCTTCCGATAAAAATCCGAACACCCAAGAATGTCATTAAAGTTCAAGAATCAGTCGACTAAAGTCCGTCGGAATCATTGTATCTTTTATTCGGCACATGGACATCTTTGGTTTATGTTTGAGAGTAAAGGGTTACAGATCCTAAAATGTAATCCTTATACCTGTAAATAAACGTAATTTTCATTACTCTATCATTTGTGGTCCTTGATTTGTGCTCAATCATTTTGTTTAAAAAACCGTGAAAAAAATTTTAATACTAAATAGTCCTAACATAGGGCACTGGTTAGGGAAATTTTACGGAAGACCAATTTAATAATATAGTGAGTTCGATCCTCACTGGTTTCTGTATCACTGTGGTATTTTTAAGGAAATGCCAGCACATTGAATTTTGTTTCATCCTTTTTAGCGAACTTTCTGTTTTTATAATCTTATAAATGATTCTTGAATATTTTATTGCCACAAAAACTGCTGCAGGATTTCCAACATAACTTTGATCAGATTATGACCCCGGA
This sequence comes from Sepioteuthis lessoniana, assembly GCA_963585895.1. Lineage (NCBI taxonomy): Eukaryota > Metazoa > Mollusca > Cephalopoda > Myopsida > Loliginidae > Sepioteuthis > Sepioteuthis lessoniana. Next base: position 40,051 of record CAUZXS010001639.1, on the reverse strand, counting down.
GTTTGACACGGGTACATTATACTAACCTAAGGTACTTATGCAATGCCTCATGATATTACCAGGCTTTGTGTCTTTTTCCTGAGAGTACCAGATCTTTAGCAGATCTTATAGTGCCGTGATAAACAGGGTGTCTCAAAATATTTGATATCATTTGAGATGTATTACAGAAAAATAGTTACCATTTCATTATCTAATAACCTGACCAATTCACGTTGAAACGATCTCAGGTTTTAACAGTGTAAAGAAACATCTCAAAATTCACTGTTACATGTATTATGTCTTTTTCTTTTCAGGTATAGAAATGCCATACACTGGGGAAAAAAGGAACGTTTAAACATAGGATTTTGATTTTTTACACAAACTGTCAAAATTTGCGATCATTTTGTTTCTTTTTGTTTCTTTGTTAAAATTTGAGATTATTTTTTTTCGTTTTTCTTTCTTTTTTCTTTTGTTTTTGTTTCAACACAAACTGTTAAAATTTTAGATAATTTTTCTTTTCTTTTTTCTTTTCTTGTATATAAATGCCATTCACTGGAAAAGAAAAAGTGTTTAATTATTTAACAGATTTTGAGTTGTTTCTACACACATTGTTAAAATCTAAGATGTTTTTTTCTTTTCTAGTATAGAAATGCTATTCACTGTAAATGAAAAGGCGTTTAAACATTAATAATGTTTAAATGGTTTTTCTTATACTGAAACACCCTGTCGTTATTCTTTTCTGTTGATAACAATGCAAATTAGATATGGCGAATCAGACGTTGGAAATCAAACTTTGACATTTGACTTTCATCTGAAATACATTGCACCACAAAACTTTCAACTCAGTCGCAACTTTCTTGCTAATTCATTCTTCTAATCTTTTTATAAATGTCTGGCGAAGTCTTGCAAATTCCAGTCTGCGTTATTTGTGGATCATTTTCAGAATTATACATAGCAATCATTTTTCTATGTCTGAATCCTGGTTTCTTAATTGTTTGTCCGATGGACTCTTTATGGACTTAAACTTCTGGTTCTATCTTTAAACAAGCCATACACTGATTGGAGTTTTACCGCAGGGCTCTAATAACTGCTCTCTTATAGCAATCAGACATCTACGGAGGTCTATCTCTGTTGGTTTTGCTCCCATAACTTACTGGATGATACCTCCAAAATTGTTACAAATATGACAGATTAATTCACTAATTTCTTGCATGTTGCAGTAGGCAGTAATTCCGAGATTTAACAATACGACCACGTTTTATATCGGACAGTTTTCGTCTCTTTTCCATTATACCAAGATTTGACATTTTTTTAAACTGCAATTGGCTCACTGCCCCTGCAGACTAATTTGGTCGGGGAGTGGGGGCGTAACTCATATAGCGTGTCATATGTACGAATAGCTTCTTTGGTCTTCAACTGGTTTTGATTCAGAGTTTTCCTTCTCCTAGTCCAGTTGTCATTCCATGGTTAAAGAGCCTAGTCTGCTCTACTGTTTACTTTCAACTGCAGGAATAATAGATTCATATTTTTCTAAAACGTATTAGCGTTATGTGAAATATAGACAGCCTCGTTCAGGATTTGAACTCGGGTAGCTGAGTCTACTTCCTTAGACGATAACCGTTACGCGCCAACAACAACAACAACAACAACAGCAACAACAACAACAACAGCAACCGAAGCCAACAAATTTTAACTTTTTATATCTCGTGAATTATGAAGGAGTTTAAAGTTTGGTCGCAACAAAAACTTCCAATGATTAAAATTTGTTAAGATTGGTTGAGTCTTTACATGAATACTGACCAGGATTCTTGTCACGTTCTTGTAAAGTTTATTTCTTGTATTTTGAAAGTTTATCCAAAAATCATAAACTGTAATGAATTAATTGCAGACATTGTGTTTTCTGGTGAATTATACCGGGAGTTTCAGAAAAATTGATATTTTGTAATCTAATAACTTGACAGTTCTCATTCAAATGATCACAAATTTTAACAAAATGTGCAGAAACAACTCAAAATAATCTATAATGTTTTATGTTTTCTTTTTTCTTTCATGCAGAAATGTCCCATTCTCTGGAAAAGAAAAGACCTTTAACAATAAACATTTTGAGTTATTTCTCCAAATGCTATAAAAATTTCATATCATTCGAACAAGAATTGGTTAAATTATTTGATTAAGAAATGATATCAGTATTTCTGAAACATCCTGTACATTTCAATTTTTTCTGAAACACCCAGTACATCTCAATTTTTTTCCAAAACACCGTATACATCTCAATTTTATCCGAAACATCCTGTACATTAGTTATTCAGTCATATTTTACATAGTTTTCTTGCAGAAGAAATATTCAAAATAGAAATTAGAAGATGAAAAAAGAAGTAAAGTTTTAAGTTACTTCAAGCAATTATTAATTTTGCACTGTCTAAAAACGATCAGTACGTATTTTTAAGTTAATAAATTCAAATTCAATGACAACAGTGTCTTAAATTGCTAAGTTTAAAGCCATTACACATATCATATTCTGTGAAAAAATATAATCTAGGATAACCCATTTTTATTTTCCTCTACCAGTTTTTCATACCAACTTTAACTGGTGTATTTTCGCCGAAGTCTGAGTAACGGAAAATCTTTTTAGGTCTCCCAGACTCCCCTGTCTATCTTCAAGGTCTTTGGAGATATTTCCAAGTGCTCCAACTACAATTGGTATAACTGTTCCATAGCTTTTTTAATTCCCTAGTAAGGTCGAGGTACTTATCCCTCTTTTCGCTTTCCATCAATTTCACTCTGTGGTTAGCCTAGACGGCAAAGTCCACAATTCTGCAAGTTCTCTTTTATTATTATTATTATTATTATTATTATTATTATTATTATTATTATTATTATTTACTCATTAGAGTTTTTCCACATTAGCTAACGCTGATGGTCTTTCACTGGAGTTTGAGTGACAACAATTCTCCTCAAGTCTCCAGGACTCTTCTCAGTATTCTGGCCGTTCTCAATAATGTAGTAATTTGGATGGTCTCCTCTCGTCCGCCAACTTCCAAGTCCTCCAGTCCCTTTAGTAATCCTTTAGTTACTGTTCCAAACGCACCAATCACGATTGGTATAATTGTCACCTTCATATTCCTTTTTTCTTTCAATTCCCAAGCAATTCCCTTCTTTTCACATTCTTTCAGTTTTATTCTGTGGTCAGCCGGGACAGCAAAGTCGACAATTTATTATTAGATCTGGTCTTCTGGCTGAGATTAGGTGATCCGTGTGTATGTCAAAGTCCCATAGGAGTTTATGTGTGTCATTTTCTAGGACAGGTTCTTGGTTGTGCATATACCATTTGTTCGTATGGTCAAATTTAAATTTCTTGCACATATCCCAGTGGATCACCTTACCCACCCAGTCAGGTCTTACCTTATATTCCTTCGGCGCTAATTTGCAGCATTCGCTTATTATGTGATTGATGGTTTCATCTCTGTCACCGCATTGCCAACGTTTGCTATTTTATCGCGTCTTATCTATTCTCACTTTGATATGATTGGTTCTTACGGAGTTGTTTTGTGCTGCTATTAGGAGGGATTCTGTTTCTCTCTTAAAGTTTCCTTTTCTTAGCCATGTCCAGGTTTTGTCGTGTAAGATGTTGTTTATTAGTCGTTTAAAACACCCATAGAGTTGTTTTCCTTCCCACTTTTGTTTCCTAGTTATTGTCATTCTGTTGTCCATCGTGTTATCAGTATCGTTTCTGATGGCTGTAATCAGTCCTCCATTGAATCGATGCGTCATTGCTGTCTTCAATGCTGGCAAGTCCTCTTCCTCCCTCTTTTCTTGATACATATAGTCTGTCAATGTCGTCTCTGGGATGTAAAGTCTTATGCATGGTCATAATTTTATTGTTCTTTGGACCTTTTGTTTAAGTTCATCTCTGGTCCACTTCAGAAAGGGTCCCGAATATCTAACGACGGGTACAGCCAAGGTATTTATTCCTTTGATAAGGTTTCAGCTTGAGAGTTTTGTCTCGAGTAGTTTTCTAGTTCTCCTGAGATATTTTTTAAAATTTTGTTTTTCATTTCCACTTGTTTGATGGTGTCAGCCTCCAAGATACCCAAGTATTTGTATGTTTCGTTTTCTGCGAGCGTTATAATCTTGTCTGGATTTGGTAGTTCCATTCCGTCAGTTAGATGTCGTTTGCCTCTTTTCATTACAAGCATTGCACATTTTTCTATGCCAAATTCCATTACTATGTCCTGACTGTATATTCTAACCGCGTGTATTAGAGTTTCCAGTTCTTTTTCATTTTTTGCAAATAGTTTGATGTCATCCATGTATATTAAGTGATTGATCTTTTCTTGCGATCTGCTGAGTTTGTATCCGGCTAGTTAAGTGGCATCATGGCAACTATTCATAATTGCTGGAGCTTTGGGGAATGCGGAACACCCCTTCATTGCCATTGCTCCTAGGTACACTCTGGCCCAGGGTGGTAGCACCTGATAGGGCCCTATCTATGGGTTAAATAGAACTAAAGTGCGTACTTATATTGAACTGAATTGTTTGAAAAAGAACTGTTTTGACATTTAATTGTGTGTGGGCAAAAATCTATACTTATACTAAAATGAATTGTTGAAATTATAAATATTTGAATTAGAACTGATTGACTCAACTGAATTGCTTAAAATAGAAATGTTTTTGACAATTAAACTGTGTACTCATGCTAAACTGAATTGTTTGAAATAAAACTGACTTTTTGTATGAAAATGGATTTGGCGTTAAATAACCTACAAAGGTTAATATGCCATAAAACGCAACCAACCAACCAACGAGGTCTTCAGGACTCTTCTTGGTATTCTGGCTAATTTGAACTGTGTTATGGTCTGAATGGTCTCGATTGTGCTTCTGATCTCTAGTTCCCCGAGTCGCTTTTTCAAGCATCGGGGATCTTTCCTAGGGCTCCAACTATAATTGGTATCACCGTTATTATTATTATTATTATTATTAAGTTTTCCTGGTTTGCAGTTTGGTATAATTCTTTACTAAGTCTTTTATATGCGGTAAAGGAAAGTTTTTCTTTGAAGGTTATTGATATATTTGATTGGAAAAGTTGAAAGATATGAAAAGTGCTGAAAAGAATGATCTTTCGTATTTTATACGAAGACGGATTTCCTGGGATTTCCTTCAACTACATCAGTATTCTTCTTCATTATTCCCAGTCCTCCTATTACTATTGAAATACTGGTTTTATTTAAATGTCACATTCTTGCAATGTCTATTTCTAGGTACTTGTATTTTGAAAGTTTATCCAATTCTTTAGGTAAAATGTTTTTTTATCAGAAGGGATGGTCACGTCTACGAGATAGAATTTATGTTTTTCTTTTAAAATCTTTATCATTATATTTGTTTGTTTGGCTAGTAAAATGCGGTCGGTATGTTTGGTGAAATCCCAGAGCACATTAACATCTTCAATTCTAAGCACCTGCGGTGGGTTTGGTTCATCCCATTTTTTTTTTTTTTTGCAAGTGGTAGGTTCATAATGTTGGCATATCTTCCAATACGAGTAATTCACTACTCTATCATAGCTATTTTTAAATTCTTCTTGTGCTAGGGTAGAGACGCCAAATAATAGATAATCAATAGTTTCCGCTGTGTTTGCTCAGAAACGATATTTTGGATCTGACCAATTCCTTAGACTTTGTGTTTGGTAGGATCTTATAAGCAGGTTTTGATATTGAGCGGTTGTGATAAAGCTTTCTGTTTTTGGTTTCAACTCAGAGCACTACAATCACTGATGGATCAGATTTTTTCTATGTTTCTGTCTTGGGGTCACAATAGGAATCAGTCATGTAAAGGTTTATTATTATTATTACTATTATTATTATTATTGTCCAAGTGGGTAGAGGGTTCGCCAATAGTCCGGGAGACCTGAATTCAATCCTAGGTCGCGTCATACTAAAAACTTTAAAACTGGTACTTGATACCTCCTTGCTTAACACTCAGCAATATAAGGTACATATCAAGGGTAAAGTGGAAAAATCCAGGGCAAGGAGTAGCGTCCTCCCCTACACCTCAGCGTAGTAGCTATTGAAAAGGGAGCCGTCTGGTCGCCCTCGACTATGGTCGGCAACTTATAATTATTATTATACTTCTCGCAAGTTTTTCACACCAGCGTTAGCTGATAGTCTTTCACTGAAGTCTGAGTGATATCAAGTTTTCAGGTCTTCAAGGCTCTTCTCAATATTCTGGTCGATCTCAACAATGTTGTAGTCTGGATAGTCTTGATTCGTCCTTTGATTTACAACTTTACGAGTTTCCTAACTACTGGGGACCGTTCCAAGGCCGTCAATTACAATTGGTATTTTCATCACCTTCATGCTCCACAGGTTTCCTATTTCTCGGTAAAATCCACCATACAGCATGTTTATTTTTGTTAATTATCACTCGGTCTTGTCTTCTGGCATAGATTGGATAATCCAATTGTATCTCAAAATCCCAGAGAATTCTATGTATCATTTCCTCTAGGATGGGTTCTTGCTTGGGCATATACCATTTAGTAGTATGGTCAAATTTTATCTCGTTGCACAATTCCCAGTGGGTCACCTTTCCCACCCAGTCGTGTTTATTCTTGTGCTGGCTTGCTGTATTCGCTTATTATGTAATTAATCGTTTCATCTCTTTCTACACATAACCTGCACTTGCTCTTCTGATCTAATTGGTCCATCTGACGTTGATTTGTGTTACTATTAGGAGAGGCATAGTTTCTCTTTCTTAGTAATGTCCAGCTCCTATCATGTGCAATCCTGTCGCTTGAAATTTTCGCTTTGATCTAATTGGTCCCTCTGGCGTTGATTTCTGTTACTATTAGGAGAGGCATAGTTTCTCTTTCTTAGCAATGTCCAGCTCCTTTCGTGTGCAATCCTGTTGCTTGAAATATCCATGTAGTTGTTTTTCCTCCAATTTCTTAGTTTTGTTTATCTTTCTACGTGTTCATATATTGCCAATACTGTTACAAGCAGCTGCGATTACTCTTTCTTTGCTTTTTTAAATGTATTCCTTGAATTCATGTATTGATGCATCTATTTTACTTTTCATTTCCTGGGAAAGACTCTGGTTTATGCCAATACCATATGTCAGCGTAACTAAATTATTGATATTTTATTCCTTTTACAGTTTTTCACACAAGCGTTTGTTGATGTCTGAGTAACAACAATTTCACTGGCGTCTGAGTAACAACAATTTTTCTCAAGTCTCCAGGACTCTTCTCAGTATTCTTGCCGATCTTCACAATGTTGTAGTTAGAATGGTCTCTGTTAGTCCTCTAGTTTCCAACTTTTCCTGCACCGTTTCCAAGTGTACCAGTTACAACTGTTCTCGGGCAAAGTCCAAGTACTTGTCTCTCTTTTTGTTTTCTTTGATTTTCACTCTGTGGTCCATTAGAACGGAAAAGTCCACTATTCTCTAGCTTCTCTTTTTGTTGTGAACAATCAGTAAGTCTGGTCTTTTAGCCGGGTGTAGGTGATCCGTTTGTATCTCAAAATTCCAGAGAATTTTTTGCATTCCATACGCTAGGACGGATTCTAGTTTTTACATGTACCA
>CAUZXS010001639.1:5000-30000 GCA_963585895.1 Sepioteuthis lessoniana | reverse complement strand
TATGAATATTTTAATCCCTCACATTTATCGGTTAAATGGTATCACTGCTTTTTGGAGGTGCCCGTGATGTAATGGTTATCGTCGAAAAAAATGGACACGGCGACACGAGTTCAAATCTGATTGCATTTCACATAGCACTAATACCTAATACCCTTGGGAAAGGTATGAATCCAATTATTCTCCCTCCAGCTATGGGTAAATAGTAGGGCAGACTGAGTTCTTTAGCCTTAGTGAGGCAACTAGTCTAGGAGAAGGAAAAATTCTGAATTCAAAGCTGTTAAACTTCGCTTAAAAAATTGACCTTGTGTCATATCCTGCCCGAGCGGAGGGGTTGGTAAATAGGATCAGTTAAAACTGATATGAAAAACTAGCATGGAGGGATAAATAACAAATGAATAAAAAAAGAAATTTCTTCTAACAAGTCGGTGGGAAAAAAACTCATTCAAACCTGTTAAACTCCGCTTAATAATTGACCCTGTGTCATATCCTGTCCGAGCGGAGGGGTTGGTAAATATGGTATCACTGCTTTTCTTCTATAATGATGGCTTTGGCATTAAATAACCCATAAAGGTTGATATAACATTAAAATAAAGAAAGCGAAACCGATTCTTCGGCTTGCTTTGTTAACTGAGTGTTGCTTTTTGAATATTTTTTTTATTGATGTTAGTAAACAAGCTTTAATATTCAATCATGGCTTATGATTGTAGGGTTGTACGTGGGTCGGTCGAAAAGTTCATAAGTGGGTCGGTCGAAAAATTCATAAGTGGGTCCGTCGAAAAGTTCATAAGCCGATAAAATACTCTCATATGATCAAATGAGATTTTTTTCAACATAGTCTCCCTTACATTCCACACTTCTTCCAAAAAATGTTGCAGTACTTGGATCCTATTGGTCAAAAAGTCATTAACGGCAGATATGACGTCATCATATGAACTTTTCAGCCCACTGTCAGTCCTCTGCCCTTATTTGCTTTAAGCAAGAAAATCAGCATTTGCATGGGGGTGGTATATATTAGATATTACAAGAATCTTTTTGATCTTTCTTTCTGTTTTTTTTTGTTTTTGTTTATCCCGATAAGATTTCAGTTTATCACATTAAAAAAGTCTAAACATTTGGATTTATAATAGTATTTTATGAGATGAGGTATTGTTATTATTCACGTTTCGATTTAATTTCATTCTTTAAGTTTTTATCTAAATAAACTGTCCAATCTTATGTACCAAATGTAGTGCATTTTTGTGATAGACGGACTTTGATTTTCCATCCATGGTCCTCTAGAACGGGCTAAATTAGATTCTTTTAACTCTTTGCGAGTTTTTCCCTCCATTTTTAACTGGTGTTTTTTTCCACTGAGTGAGAGTAAGTCTTCTCAGGTTTCCAGGACTCTGCTGGGTATTCTAACTGATCTTAACAGTGTTGTGGTCTAGATTCTTCCTTTAGTCGACAATTCATACAAGTCTCCTTTGCAAGTCGTTAGAGATTGTTCCAAGGACACCATCTATAAATGGTATCACCGTCACCTTTATATGACACAGCTTCTTTAGCTCTTTAGCAAGAACTAGGTATTTGTCTATCGTTTCTTTCATTATCATTCTGGGATTTGCTGGAACAGCAAAATTCATTTGTTCTTAGTAAGTTTTTTTTTTCTTGTTTATTAGAATTAGGTCTGATCTTCTAGCCGAGATTAGATGGTTCGTTTGCCTTTCAAAATAGCAGAGAATTTTGTGCGTTTCATTTTCTTGAACAGATCCTGGTTTGTGCATGTAACATTTTTCAGTCTGGTGAAATTTCAATTTTTCGCCCTCTTCCCATACAGTTCTTGCTGTTTTTGCACTCCTTTTGTGGCAGTTTGCTGTATTCGCTTATTGTGTAATTAATAGTTTCACATAAGGAACACTTGTTATTCTTCTGTCCATTATCAATTTTTGCTTTGGCATAATTAGTTCTTATGGCATTATTTTGTGCTGCTATTAAAAGAGATTCCGTTTCTCTTTGAGGTTTCCCATTCTTAGCCGCCATGATGTCTTTAAGTCAATAGTCTTTAGCAAGTGAATTCTTATGATATTCAAGGCTAATTCAACTGAAATGGAAAGAACCGTGTCTTTTTCGGATATGGGCGAACATAGCAATTCACAGTTTTTATGTGTACGCTGAGAATTAATACGATTGGGATGGGAAATATAGGGGAATTGTTTCTTGGTTCCTTCTCCACAGTTTGAATTTAACTGTCCTTCTTCTAGACTAGTTGCCAACCACCATTACTTGTGAGTCTACAACCCTAATATTTTACTGGTAACAAAAGCGGAATCAAGTATTTCCATTGTCGATTGCTAGTTAACTACGTACCCTGGTCCAAGTTTGGATGTCGATCGTAGGGCAGACATCGTTAGTACGTAAAAATATCTGTCTGAATACTCTTAATTTTGGAGTAAAAGGCTAGCAATCTAGGGAAGTACATGAAAAATACTTTTTACCATTCTTAATTTCATGATAATATTTGAACATATATACTAGGTGCATACGATAAGTTTCCAGACTTTTTTCGTATGGGCACTTTTATTGATAGTACACACATGAATCTCTAGTCCCCTTCGAAGTTATCTCCTCCGGCTGCAACCCACTTATTTTACCGTTCCAACAACTTCTAGAAGGCCCCATGGAAGTCCTCTTGTGTGAGCGTATCAATGACCTTCGTCACAGTCTCTTTCATCTCCTCAATTGTCTCATAACGACAGCCTCTGAGCCTAGGGAATAACCAAAAGTCACAGGGAGCAAGGTCTCGACTATAGGGAGGGTAAGGAGCTGTCTTGATGCCCATCTTGGTCAAATAGTCTGGGACAAGGATGGAGTTGTGGACTGGTGCATTGTCCTGCTGGAAATGCCACTGACCCGATTTGAAGAGTGCTGGCCTCTTCCCAAGGAATCTCTTCCTGAACTCCCTTAAAACCTCAACATAGTAACCCTAATCCTAACCCTTTAGCCAACCAACTCTGGTGTATTGACTTCCTTACTCCTCCCACAGCTCTCACCATCCCTCACAGACTCTCTGCCTTCCTTGAATCTCTTATGCCACTCAAAAACTGATGCTCGATTCATGCAAGTTGCTCCAAAAACAGTCTGAAGCATTCCATACGTTTCTGTGGCATTTTTTCCAAGTTTAAAATAGAATTTTATTGCATATCGTTCTCCTAATGTGTTAGATTGCATTTTTGAAATTCACCAGCTGTGACAATCAGGCTTTAGTTGGGTGTATTCCAATTGCTGCTGTAGCTGTTCATTTGAAGCTGAAATCCTAAAAATTGGTCAGTCATCTCATAAGATGTATAGCAAGAACGTACTGAATTTTTAAGATTCTACGATAATTTCAAATGCCCATACGGAAAAAGTCTGGAAACTTATCGTATGCACCTCGCATTAGGGTCATTCAATGATGAAAGTGAATTTTTAGGAAGTAAAATATTTTTTTTCAGAATTTTTTTCGATAAATGTCAACTCTGCATTCTTTGGAATTAGTCTATCGTGATAGTTATTTTAATCTTGCAAAAGTATTTCTTTTGAGGCTATTCAAAATGGCAGAAAATCAAACCCCTAAGTTTGAACTAATCAGAATCAAACGGGAAAGTTTTAAATTAAAATAACAAATATATAAATTGGTTAATCAAATTCAAACACTGATACAGTTAATACTGTTTCTCTATCTGGTGATGTAATGGTTAACAAGCTTGACTAGGAAACCTTCATGAGTTAGTTCATGTCTCATCCGTTAACCCATTCATACGGCCAGGTGCCACATCTAAACAAAAAGCTAAGTAAATTACTACTATCTTTACTCTATCTTACATCCTTTTAAAAGACTACGGTGTAAGTAACTCAGTTCATCTGCAACAGATGATCAGCTGGCGTCTGTCCTCGTATAGATTCGCTCTGCTAAAATTAGTTTGCTGAAGCTAATGACGCCAATATTCTTTCACCAGTTTTCAAGAAGTTTTCACAATGGTGCTTCCATTAAAATCTAAGTTTTTAAGAAGCAAGATTGGAGAAGCATCTAGAGGTGTAAGAAATGTCGTTTATGGAGCCGTGCTTAGTTAAATCATTGATTTATATAGATTGAATATAGAAAAAAAAACTTAGTTTTTTAGGCTATGGATAATACTAGGCATTTTATGAGGTGACACTCTATGAGATTATATGGCGATATTTCAAATATTGAATAGTATTGTATCGTGGTAAGGAGACGATACACAGTGAAACAGAGTTAATTATTTATTAACCCAAGTGGTACAGTCCGACTGGTATTATAAGTTTCTCGGTGTAGGTGTTACGTCCGAAATTGGTCTTACTACTGACCGACGTCCTTCAGAGCGATCTCTCTGCTTCTCTTTCTGCTTCTGCTTCTGTCTCGCTTCTGTCTCCGTCTCTTGAGACACGGCGTCTTTTATACTTCCGCGATACCGGAAGTAATGTGGTACGAGCCCTTTTCAAAGCTGCCAAGTGTGTGAGCTTTGTGAACCTGTCACGAAGCGGCAAACCCTTCTACAACGCCTCGTGTAAACCTGAACTTCGAGCGGCGAATTCTCTTGTATTGATGATATATTTCGATTTTTGTTGTTATCTTATTATTTTTTATGTGTTCCAATAGTCCAAACATTTTTTGTTACTTCTAGCCCTTCATGGATGAGTTCTGTGAGTAAAGTAAATATAAATTTGAGCTTCTTGTTGACCATTCTTTCAAGGTACACGATTTAATTTGTAGTTCTAATACCTTTTATTTTAATTTCTTCTTGTTCTTGTTCTTTTTCTTCTTAAGACGTCAACTGATCCGAAAGATTTAGATTGTCTTTCTTGAATAATTATTAGTGAAATCGTACCTCTTTCTGAACATAACTAAGAAACTCGGCAACCATTTTGTTTTTTCTTCTTCTACGACGTTGAAAGCGTTAATGCATTTAATTGAATCCGACACCAGTGATGGCCTTCCAATTGGATGCTTCAACCAACTGCTTTCGTTGGAAGAACTAATCAATGATTGAAGGAGCCGAGAGTCTCTGAATTTGTGCGCGTTCTATCGTCTTTGAAATTCAAAGACCACGTTCAAATTTCTCTGCAATACATCGTAATTAATTCCGTGTTACTATTGAATAACAACGTAAAACCAACTAAAGTTTTACTGTATCCATCTTCCTCTCGTGATTTCATTTAGTCGGGTTGTTACAGGATGTCCTGGACAAGAAATGGTACATTAATTTAAAAAAGACTTATCTTGTTTATCCTGGTTTAGTTGTTAAGGCGTTTCTCATTTAGGTGTCTTGGGCAGGAAGAGCCTGCTGGAGACCCTCATTTTCCAGGTCTGGTTTTATGTCCTTCTCCTAGACCAGTTGCCATACCTAGATTAAAGAGTCTGTCCTACTATTTATCAATTGCTGGAAGAATAGTAGTTGGATTATATACCTATCGCAAGAGCATTAGCGTTTTGTGAAATGCACACAAACTCGTTCAAGATTTGAACTCTGATATCCGAGTCCCCTTCGAACGACCATAACCGATATGCCCCGAGTGTCTTCAAATGGTAAAAAAGACTGATATGTTTTTTGTCTTAAAACACAAAGAGTTTTAGGCCCAGGGTATTAATGATATGCCAACTCGATGAGATTATATAGGAGGTACACTTGGTACAACCATTATCATCGTAGAATATGGCCTCTGCGAGCCAAGTTCAAATCCTGAAAGAAATTATTTACGTTTCAATTCGTTCTAACGGTCTCTGAAAACGCATGAGTCAATCTGTTTTCCTTGGATCGTATCAATGCTACTCAATGGATGTACCACATGGACGCTGACAAAACGCACAGAGAAAAAACTGGACGGAAACTGCGCAAGAATGCTACGAGCTATACAGAAGAAATCCTGGAAGTAGCACCTCATGAAACAACTACTGTACAGCCACTTGCCTCCCATATCTAAAACCATCCAAGTTAGACGAACAAGACATATGAGACTCTACTGGAGAAGCAAGGACCAACTAATAGTTGACGTTCTTCAATGGACCTTTTCACATGGACGAGTCAGTGTTGATCGACCAGCAAGAACTTACCGACAACTGCTCTGCACGGACAAAGGATGCAGTTTAGAACACCAGCCAGGAGCGATGAAAGATAGAGATGGATGAAGAGAGAAAGAGAGAGAGAGGGAAATCCGCGCTAGCAGTGCGACTTGATGATGATGGGGAAATTGTAAGGCGAACTAAGTTCTTTATTCTTAGTAAGGCTATCAGTCTAGAAGGAAAACTCTGAATTCGAACCTGCGGAACTCCACTAAACAAATTGACCTTGTGTCGCATTCTGCTCATGTCGGAGGGGTTGGGTAAATTCTTACCCGATCAGATTGTGACATCGAAAAATGAAGCACTTTATTGGTTCAAATAAATTTCTAATCGATCATTAAATGTTATTATCATCTAGGCATACTGACTGCCTGTATCCCCCTAATTTTCTCTCCATCCGTCCCTATCGGCCATCACTCTTGCAAAGTTCTCAAGGCAGCCTCCAATGTCTGCACAGAGTTGATTGATGTAAGTTTTTGCTGATAGGCCAACATTGGTGTGTCCATGTGTAGGAGTCCATACGAGAACGTTTCTTATGAGTTCATCGTTATTTCATCTGCAGCACCTAGTATGTCTTCCCGGTCTTATTTGGAACATTTGTATGATGACCATACAACTGCTTTTTGTGGGATGCTTCTTTCAGGATATATTCAAAAATACCTGTAGTCTCCTAGTGTAGTTCTCATCTAGCTTTTTCTCCAAGTGGTGCAGCCATACAATAGTACTGACAAGGCTTTTTCGTTTTATCTTATCAGAGAAATCAGATTTCTATACGGTTGATAACCTGTCAATAGCATCTCATGCTTTTTTATTCGCTTTCAGCAGATGAGATATTGCTACTAAGGACTATGTAATGGTCTGCAAATGTCCATTAAATACAATTTCATTATATGTCATAATAAAAAGGGAAAGGATTTCCCTTTCAATTCGATATATAAGTAATTAAAAGAATTAAATTTCCGTACACAGTCTGATTTGAAATCGAACAGTCGAGACAATTTTCTACGACATTAACTGCTACGCCACGATCGCTTACTTTGCTCTATAGGAGACAATAAAAAGAATTGTGCCATCTTGGTTAAAGAATAATAATCATAAGTTTGGTTTCTTTTGTTTAATGGCATATCAACCTTCGTGGGTTATTTAATGCCAATGCCATTCTCATAGAAGAACAGTGGTGGTGCTATTTAACTCATAACTGGGAGGATAAGGGGGGTTCATACCTTTCCCAAGGGTATTTGTCCGAAAGTGAACGTAATAGCGCGACTGGAGTAATAATCATAAGACGTTCTGACAGTTTGGTTGGGTTTTATGGTATACTGACCCTTGTAGGCTATTTTATGCCAAATTCTGTTATATATATATATATATATATATATATATATATATATATATATATAACACTAGGAAGGACTAGTGACTGTTAGGAAAGACCACCGCGTGGAGTAACGAGAGTTATTAACCCAAATCACATTGTGTAGACCACGTAGATTTTGTTACGATTGATACTACTTGGTCTGCGACACCACAATCTTATCACTACGTCACAAAAGGTGGGTTGGAAATGAGATCATCAAACAGACTAATTCCGGTAACGAACTTGAACCCTCCACAGACATACAATGCTGTAGCGGACGCAGTTTTCCAAGGATCATGGGAATGCGAATCCATCGCCCATAAATAGGATGCCTAAGTCGACAACGACATAAATCTCCATCTGAGATACATAAATCGATGGAAGGGAACCAGAATCAGGAGCATTGCCACTCAGGATCACTTTGTCAACCCACCACACTCAGTGTGAAAGAATGCAAATTTGCATTAAAAAGTCTCAAGTAAATGACAATAGATGGAAGGCCTTTGATGAAGAGTTGTCCTTCATTCTCCGACACAGCTTGAGGGAAATTGCATTCTTTTACTGGAATTATACATACAGTGTTCCTTGATCACTTTGGAACTGCAGACGTTCAAAAAGGAAATATACAAACAGCCAATTGAAGACAGGGAGAGAAGGCCCTGCTTTGAGTGGGGCAAAAACTTCTTAAGAAGCGACTTAGAGAAATGTCAGATGACCAGGAGTCGGCAAAGAAAAAAAATTTCGAAGTAAAGGAAAGGATCCTTGTCATTGCAAGAGCGGGAAACGCAATGAAGCGGAAACAAGAGACACAAAATTTCGAAAAAAAAAAACAAACAAAAAAACAAACAAACAAAAAACGTTTAAATTCACCAAGAAATTGTTCGAGGGAAAGAAAAAATGGGGCCATCATTATACCGAAAGAGAATTTGGAAGCGTCCCTTCGGAAAAAATATACCGACCCACTCGCTGACATTCATCTGGGCTGTCTTAGTGAACCAAATCGTCCACTTTCCCGGAAGAAAAAATTGACAATTCACCTTTAAAACTAGGTGAAATAAAATAATTTGTCAGAAAAGCTAGAGCTAATAGCTCACCGGGGATAAACAGAATTTCATATAAGCTCTACAAAAGATGCCCTGAAATAAAAGCACTCCTTTGGAAGCTTCTACATGGTCATAGAAAGAAATTCATTGGAGAGAGTTTGGGATTAGCAAATGGAATCCACATATCAAAAGAAAAAGATTCCTGAAAACTAGATCAGTTTCGACCAATTTCCTTAATCAACGTAGAAGGTAAGATCTTTTTCGTGTCATTGTGAAGAGGATGTTGGTATTGGAGATGATATTGTGTAGTACTGAAGTCAACGCTATCGAAATAACCGGTCCATCTATAAAGGCTTTTATGGATGATGTAACTCTATTCGAGGAATCCAGATCACACATGGAGCAAGTGGTGACCCGCCTAAAGGAACTCTTCAAATGGGCTGTGATTAAGATAAAACCTTCAAAATGCCGTTGTTTATCAACGATTAAAGGAAACTACAGAGACACAGTTCTCCGTTAATGGGAACGAAATCCCCACATTCCGCGAAAAAGCTACTCCCTACCACTAACTGATCAACATCAGGTATTACAGGACCCAAACAGGTATTGACGGACCTAAGCAAACTGCTAAAAGATGGATTTCGCTCCATTGATAAATGTGACCTCCTGAACAAAGATGAAGTTTTGTGTATTTATTTTGGATTACTTCCTAAATTATCATGGCCAATGTAGATATGTTAGGTTGGAACATGGGAGCGGTTAATTAGTAAATATACGAAAACATTGTTGGGAGTACCTTAATCTTTAACAAATGTGGCACTCTACAGTTCATCAACGAAGCTAAAGCTTCCGACGTTGTCACTAGTTGAGGAATTTAAATTTAGTAAAGCGCGACATTTCTAGATGCTGCCTGACTCTCGTGACCCACTAGTGAAGAACGCACTGTCTTTTATAATAACCGCTCGGAAATGGAAGGCGAAAATAGCTGTAGAGAATGCAGAATCGGCCCTTAAGATGAAAGAAACAATTGGCACTGTGGCAAATGGAAGAGCAGGTGTAGGCTTTCACCGCTTTGGTGGGTCAAAGAATCCACAATAAACAAAAGAAAAATGGTTTTGGAAAAAATTCATCATCCTGAGGAAGTTATGCGTATCGCTATAGCTATAGGACAAAGGAAACAGGGCGCATGGACCAAGTGGGAGAGTGCAAAAGACAGACCTGTCATATGAGGCGACCTTAAGCACATGCCCCCCCCCCAAAAAAAAATTGAATTACCTTATAAAGGCAGGCGACGACGTTTTACCAACACCAGTCAACCTTCATGCTTGGGGTTAACTACATCCGACCAATGCAGAACATACGAGAAAACTGCCAGCTTCAAACATATTCTCACTGGATGCAAGTATGCTCTAAAAAGCTACACATGGAGACAACGAAATCCTTGAGATTTCTGCTGAGGCTGCGAAGATATGTTGTGAGACTGCCAATAAAACTCTAAATAATATCACTAATAGAGCGATTCATTTCGTTAAAGAAGGAAACATTTCGAAACTTTCGCGTAAAAATAAGCACAGACTATCATTGCTAGATGGCTGCAAGAACTGACACGTCGCAACTGATTTAGAATATCATTTCGTATTTTCAACAGAAATAGCATTATCGACCCAGCGTCCAGATATTGTCATTTGGTCCGTTAAATTAAAAAAAAAGTTTTCGTTATTGAGTTAACGGTCTCTATTGAAGAAAATTTCGACCGGGCACATCCGCGTAAGTTGGAAAAATATGAGACTCTGCGAGAACAATGTGTCAGAAATGGCTTGATAACCAACGTATTTCCTATCGAGGTTGTATGCCGAGGTTTCATTACCAACTCAACCTCCGTATTCTTGTCTAATCTTGGACTTTCTCCATCAGACAAGAGGAGATACACGAAAAAAGATCCAAGATAAGGCTCTTACTGTATAAGCGTGGATATGGCAATCCCAAAGAGTGACGTCCATCCAGCAACGTCTGGTGGTATCGTGAGTTACTGCTGGGGCACTTTGGGTTAGTGGTAATGATGCTTCGGCCCCGAAATCATTATCTGAGGATGGCTTCGTTGGAAGCAATGCTGCTGTATAAACATCAGTCATTGTATGATACCTATATATATATATATATATACATTTGAATGAGCTTTGATACATGAAAAATTATGAATTACAAAAAATAGGGGAATCATATTTATTTATTATGCTTTAAAATAATAAAAACTGATTATTAAAAAAAACGTATAGTTTTTAAATATCTCCCATTGTTATTGAAAAATTTTACTTTTTTAAAACGCTTCCGGTGTAATTATAGGAAAGCCGCCGTAAAAAGGGTCCCTACAATTTTTATTATCTTAAAACATAATAAACAAATATGATTCCAGACTTTTTGTAATGTTATATATATATCTATATACGAATTATAAACGAATAATTTGTTGGTAATACCATTTTTAAACGAGCAAGAGCTCATTTGTTTGCACACTGTTAAATAGTTTCAAGTTTTGCTATTTAACACTAATAATTGTATTTGATATTATATTAGTCCCGATTAAAAGATTGGACAGTTCTATTTGACCCATAAACGAAACATTCACAGGTCCTACCACTCCAAGTCAGAGTGGACATGAAAGTTTTGATAATGAAGGTAAACTTTATATTTTCCAACCTCCTGAACTGTAGCCTCACCATCAGGTGCAGTTTAATGTCATACTCAGTACATTTAATGGTTTAAAGTATTTCTATGTAACACTGATAATTCTATTCAACATTATTTATTAGTTTGCTCTGAGTTAAATGGTTTCAAGTATTTCTGTTTAACACTAATAATTCTGTTTAGTATTAGAATTTGTTTGCACACATTTAAAATTTTCAAATATAGTAGATGGTTGAATAGTTAAATTTGACCCAAAGACGAGACCCAAACAGGTATTACCACTTCGGCTCAGAGTGAACCAGTGAGTTATGTCAACGAAGGGGTACTCCACATTCTTGAAAACTCCAGAACTGGAGCCTCATTATATCATATCCAGGACAGTTGTTGGGTGGGTGAAATGGGTCTTACCTCTCTGCTAAGAAGCAGCTCTATCTGACTGGCTTCTCTAAGTGTTGGAAAATATATTTTCAAACGTGGTATCGGTGGTAGTTTAGGGCTGTAGAAGAAGTTGCCCTCTATTGAAACCTGTGTTTTCACTCGTCATCTCTCACTGTGAAAGCAACAACTTGTATGAAGAGCCGTAGTTAGAAAGAAAACCAGAGGTTAATTTCTGGAGAAGGAGTGTGAGAAGAAAAGAAAATAATAAGAAAAAGTTGGCAGAGAGTATACGAACGGGCTGCTGACCCAAGGGAGTCAGGCCAAAGCACTCGTTGTAGGTTAGCCGGTCACGGATGAATGACTATGGTCAGTCAAAATGACTAGAAAAACCCCAAAAGTTCCAAATCTTCTGCGCAGGTGTCGAACCACAGGAAACGGATATGTTCTTCATTCTGACAGTTGGCGGAAGTAAGGGGACGACTGGGGTTTGAAAGTGAGTCGGCTCGGAGACGTGACGAGGTAAAGACGAGAGTGAATACTAGCCGGGACAATGAGAAGATAGTCGATAGTTGCAACCCCCATTTTTGGGTGAGTTCCGAAAAGGGGTCTCACACCAGATGTGCGGTTGTGGAGATGAAACCAGCGAACAAGTACGTTAGAACTACAATAGAAAACCAGAAAGAAAATTCAAGGTCTGTGCCTACCCTCTCTTTCTTTCCTCAGGACGTGTTTCTCTTTGTCCAGTTAACGCGGTCGCCTCAGCTATCATACTTTCACCTCGAAGGCTACTTAAAAAAATGTAGTAGCAAGTAAACTTTTGTGTGAGTGAACAAAGACAGAGTTTTGTGTGTTCATCACCATTTCCTACAGTGAGGTTACAACAGGGTTCGACTACCACTTAAGACGTAGCGATACACGCATAAACTTCTGTTTCACCGTGAAATGTTGAAAGCATCAGTTTTCGCTAGATCAGCGAAGTTAAACAACGATAAGCCTGTTCAATAATTAGATGGGTGACTACTTTAGAATTATCATGTACTGTAAGCAACCTGAGCCTTGTGTCTCAAAGCTCATTAATAAACGACGCTTAGAGCTTCTTATGAAAAGAATTAATTGATTTTTTTTGTTATGAAGTAACTGGGCGGAGCTGTCAATTTTGTAAATGCATTTTATGGCAGAAAAGTATGCTAATATCATAGGATGACTGGTGATAGTATGTAAACTGGGATGTTTTTATTTGGAAAGAATTTCAAAACTCAAAATCAAAATATATTCATGATTGATGTGTTGTAACGTTATGTCAAACTGTCTAGGGTTATTTGATTCCTATAGGTTAAGGTATTGGGTTCCTGCTTGCATTTTTGTGTTGTTGGGCCGTGTGCAAAATGTAAAATCAAATACGAATAATTAAACAGAGTAGATCAGGCTGTGTGGAAATGAAGGGTTACTCCACATTACCTAGAGATTCAGAACTGGCGCCTCAAAATCAGATGCAGTTTGGTGTCATTGGCAGGACACTCCTCTTTCTTTTTTTTTGGTGGGGGGCAGGGTTCTTAGCCTTCCTCACAGGATATAGTTATCGTATTCTAAGTCTCATCAACAAGGCGAAGAATATTTTAAAAAGTCGACCACCGACCGCAAAAGCCAAAAACATGAAAATAAATAAAGGAATAAAAATAAGGGTTCACTTTTGATTCTCTACACCTGACCATTAGAGGATTAAACGTGATCGACGATAATCAGCTCTGTTGCCTGTTGTCTCGTACTCGACATTATTCTATTTCTTTTCTTCGGTGCCTCATTTCTTTTACCCGTTGCTGTATTTATCCTACGCCCCACCAACGTACGAATATGGCACAAGGCCGTTTTTAAGGTGGGTCCTGTCGCAGGGCCGAGGCCCAACGCGATAGGCAGTTCCAAAAATGCCTCGGACCCCGTCGGCATTCCCCTTTTCGGGGCGCCTCAGGCGCCGGGCGATAAACCCAACCCCTCCGAAGAGGGTTTAAGCCTGGGGGGACGACCCCCTGAGGCCAGAGGTGATGTGTCCAGTGGTGGAACACACCCGACCGAACTGCGCAACGCCACAACAGCCGGTCGAGAGCGCCCCACCACAGGACACAAAAGAACGCTCGCTGGGAGCGTTGCCGTTGTAATCATTTTATTTGTTTGCTTTTGAATCTTGTCTGATCCAAGTTTTCAGATCGATGTTTATTTCAAGGCAAGTTCAGTGACTGAAGAAGTGAGGTACATGCCTGTGCAAGTTATGGCTTTTAAAGCAACTGCTGAGTCAGGCATCTGATGCTGAATATCATCATCAATCATTCGAACACATTAGTCATGCACAATCTCTTAACACTGGTTTACATAATTGTCTATTATTAAAGTGGCTGCTTGGAAGCATAAACGGCCTGTCTGAGTCATGCTCAGGTTCATACACTCATGACATAAGCGGCCATAACTCATTTCGACCATGACGTGCTGGCAAGGATAATGTAAATCAGTTTGTCACGAGTAAATATCAGGTTTGAGCTTTGATATGACTTCTAAAGTTTCCACACGTTGAGATTTTGTTTGTTTCTATTTCACCTGAGTTGAATTATATCTGGCCTTTTCGTTCTTGAGTGTCTTTGAGACAGTTCACAACCCGAAGTGATGCAGAAAAACAAAAAAACAAAAAAAAAATTAAAAAACCCCCCAAAAAACCCCAAAAAACAAAAAACAAAAAAAAAAACAAAAAAACAAAACAAAAACAAAAAAAAATGATAAAACAAAACAAAAGACAAAAAACAATACAAAAACGAAACAATGTCTGTAAATAATTTCTGGCTTAGATAGGACTCGATCTTTTCAGTTCTGTTGGAAATTTTAAGAGGTAATTTCTATGCCTACACGCTCGTACATGAGTAAATACACCCACTTACATACACACACTGGCTTACACAAACACACATGCTCACACAAACACAAACATACACAAGAACACACACATACACTCACACAAACACACACACACATATACTTACCCACATACATGCACACAAACGCACACAGACATGCATACACGCACGTACGCACACGGACATGCACACCCACATAATTTACCATCTGTAATCAGCATTTTAAGGCATGAAAAACAAATCAATTAAGATAGTGAGTTAAGATAATCATTTATGATGGTTCGAGTTATTTAGTTTAAATAATATTAAGGCCAATGTGTTGTTCAAAGAGAATTCTCATTGCTTTGAAATAGAGATGGATCTGAGAGAATAGCTCTTTGTATATATATATATATATATATATATATATATATATATCGGACCCATATACATGGGACCCATGTGACTGCTTATAACTCTATTAATAAATATGCTGTGTTCTTTTTTTGTTTCAGATTTAAAAATAGTATATTATAATAACTATTAGTCTATATATCAGGAAGAAGTTGGCTATTTAGTCAGTAAATCATCGTTTACTTTTAAAATTACGTCAAGTGACTTATTAGGAATAGTGTATAGAATTTATATGCTCTATTTGTTCTTCAAGAAAGATTTCGAATCAAAAGGAGAAACGGAAGCATTCTTGATGTAATGGTTACGGTTTTAGGAAATGCACATGGTGAACTGAGTATCTGGTTTTATGATTTTGAACAGGACTATATATATATATATATGGTCTCAATATACATGGGACCCATGTGACTGCTAATAACTCTACTAATAATAATGTTGTGTTCATTTTTGGTTCAGATTTGAAAATAGTATACTATAACAACTATTAATCCTTGATCTCAATGCCTTAAATGAGAGGAAAAAATTTTGGTGTCACTACTTATTGGGAGACGAAATTATTCAAAACTATCTTAAGATATATGTAGACCATTAATATGATAATCATTTATTACTGAGACAAGAAACTAAAAGAAAAGTTGCATGTCTTCGATGTTAATATAATAACAAAAAACAAAAAAACAAAGATTGATTTGATGTCTCTAGCTCAAACATTGCATTATTTTTACAGGACGTGTTCCAAATGACTGCCATTGTCCCTGTTTCAGTAATAAATCATTATCATATTAATGGGTTGCATCTATTTTGAGACACCCTGTATATATATTAGTAAGTAGACCGACCGTAGTTGAGGGCGACCCGAATGCCTCTTTTCATTAGCTACAACACTGAGGTGTAGAGGAGGGCGCTACTCCTTTCTTTGGATTGATCTACTTACCCTTGATCCGTATCTTATAAGGATGAGTGTTAAACAAGGAGGCATCAAGTACAACTTTTTGGATCTTTGGTATGACTCGACCTGGGATTAAATCCCGAGTTCCTGGACCATTATCGAACACTCTAACCATTATGCCAATAGGCCGGTATATAAATTAGGATAAACAAACTCGACAGCGTTTGGTAACTATAAGTTTCTTGCTCATAAAATCATCAAAGCAAGATACTAGTCTGATGATTGTATAGGCAAGAAACTAACAGTCACTAAGTGGCGCCATTGATGATATGTCTAACTTTGATCTACATACACTCAATCACTGATATTGAAAACGTTTTATTAAATATAGCAAACTGTATTATTAATTCACACACACACACACACGCATACACATACGCACATTCACACACATACACACACACATATATATGTATATATGTATATTCAACTCACACAAACACTCACACACATATACACATTTACACACACCCACACACACACATATATATATATGTATATTCACACACACAAGCATACACACACATTCACACATATACACACGTTCACACACACATACACACATTCACACACACATACACACATTCTCACACACATACACACACATATACACATTCACACACACATACATACATACATTCACACACACATACACATTCACACCTACATACATAGATATGTATATGTATTAATCCCCGTTATTCTCATGGAGGAAGCTCCCGTGGCATAGTGGCCACCGTACAGGACTGTAATGTCGTTGGGAGTTCGAACTTGCGTTCACTTTTGAACTAATGCCCTTCAGAAAGGTATGAAGCTCCTTATCCTTACTCTATGGCTAAATAGAACCACTACTGTCTTTCTAAAATGATAGCTTGGGCATTAAATAACCTACGAAGATTGATATGCCATTAAAGTAAAAAAAGATCCTTATTCTGAATTTTATAGCCTCGCTAATGATCTCCAATAATTAATAAGATATTATTACCGAGGCCGCAATAAAGTTCTTGTGAAGCTTCCGATAAAGTTTCTTAAACACAATAAAACATTCTTTTACAAATAAATACAAATTATCGTCATTTGATGACTGAAAGGACAGGAGCATTGCAATAAATTTGGACTGTCATTTCATCATTCAAAATGGAATCATTTTAGCCGATCAGCGTTCGTCGCCTGCGATCAGGTCAGTGAGCTGAAAAAACAGTTTATATCATTGAGTTAATGTTTCCTTTTGAAGAAATATTGATTGGGTACATTAAGCTGAACTGGGGAATTACGAAAATCTGTGGGATCAATCTGTATGAAGTGTCTGGACGATCAATACATTTCCTCTTGAAGCCGGATGTTGAAGTTTTATTGTCAATTCGATCTCATATAAATTCAGTTTGTCACCAACAGAAAAGAGGAAACATATTAAGAGGTTCCAAGATCAGATAAAAGCTGCATGTGGATGGATATGAAACTCAAGCATTATTGCGTGTACTAAATAAAGTCTGGCTGAATCGTGAGGTTATCTCAACAAGCAAATTCGTCTCGCTGGCAGCTTGAATTGCGTAATATATATTACTAATTACTTATAACCCGGACACGGTTATTATAAGTTCATATTATCGTTTACTTTTTACCTGGTCTCTTTTACCTTTGAACTGTTTTACCTGGTCTCTTTTACCTTTGAACTGTTTACTGGCACGTTTTACCAGGTATCTAATACCTTTTACGCATTGCCCTTAGTCTTTTACCTTATTTTTTTAACCATGCATTGCAGATACCTGAACCATTAAGAGAAAAATGTTACAATATTTCTGCTGACGGAATAAACCGCTTTATATAGAGATCTTTCTGTTCGCTTGTGGATCTTGAACCCTCCTTTCTGACCTCCAGGGATGCATTGAGTCTTTTCAAAAGAGAATCTTCTACAACATTTTCGTTATCTCACACAGTGACCACATCAGTAATGAGGAGGTCAGAAAAAGAATAACTGCAGCCTTTGGGTCACATGACAACCTTCTTAACATTTTAAAGAAAAGAAAAATAATGTAGTATGGATTATTTGACGAGATGATCAGGATTGGAAAAAACCCCTCCTGCAAGGCTCAGTGGCAAGGATGGGGAGGAAGACGAAAATGTAGACAGAAGAGGTGGGAAGATTATATCCGGGAATGGGCAGACTTGTCTTTTCGTCGAGTTGTATAGTGCAACTCACGACAGATAAATGGTGGGTGATTGTCATAGAATCATCAACGATGCATCCTCAACCCCACACCCTGAGGTTACGAGAATGATGATGATGATGATGAGGATGATCGTGAGGTATTGAGCAATGATGCTGGATGACTTAAAAGATTAACTTTTTTTTTCTTTTTTTTCTGCTTTGAATCAAGAACTGACAGACTGAATCATGCATCAAACGTCCTTTCTAAAGTACAAACTTATCATTATCAGCATTATCAAGACATACCAACAGCAATGATTCTCGTGACTTTCTCTTTCTCTCTTTCTCTTCCCCCTCTCTCTCTCTCTGTTTCAATTGGCCATCACACTTGCTAAGTCCTCTAGACGGCATCCAGTGTCAGTAGAGAACTGATGAATATAACGTCGCTTACATGAGTTCGTCCTTACTTCCCCAGCAGTGCCCAGCATGAATTGCTCGTTTTATTTTGATGATTTGTTTGACCGGAGGCAAGTAGCCGTATACTTGCTGTTTTGTAGGCTTCTACTTTCAAGATTTACTCAAAATAGTACGCAGCCTTTTCTCCAGATATTCCGTTGCAACCATGCAATATTACTGACACGACCGCAGCTTGGAAGAATTAGATATTTTTTCCTGGTATTTAGATTTATTTTTTCATTACTTTGCCTGATATCACTTCGTCTCCCAATTGTTTTCAAAACGCTTCAAATTCATTTGAAGGTATTTTTACCCGGAGATTTGTTTCTCAAATCTATACGTTTCCATAATATAAGCGTTATTTTCTTATACTTCACACCACACTAACATGCAAAATATATTTTAGAACTTCTGTAGCTTGTTTTGCCAAAATTTGCTTAATGACTACATTTGCTTATTATATATGATTGGATGTTTAGTCTCAATCACCACATAACCTAAATTTATTATTTTGTTGTGTCTTGTATATCTTTGCTTTAACATATTTGATCCTTATGGCGTTATTTTGTGTTACTATCAGAAAAGATTCAGTTTCTCTCTTGAGGTTTCCCTTTCTTAGTCATATCCAAGTCTTCTCGTGTGAGATTTCGCTTGTTTGTCGCTTGAAATGTGCATATAATTGGTTTTGTTTTTATTCATTCTTGTTTTCTAGTTATTTTTGTCCTGTTGAGCCTTGTGTTCTTTTGTTGTTTTGTTTGCAGTAATTAGTCTTTCTTTGTTCTTTTTTATGTAGTCTTCAAGACGTCTAATCGATGTATTGACGCTATCTTATAAGCCGGCGAGTCTTCTTCCTCCTTCTTTTCTTCACACATATAGTCTGTCTATACCACTTCTGGGATGTAAGGCCTTGTGTCTCGTCATGAGTTTTCTTGTTCTCTGGTCCATTTGTTGAAGTTCTTCTCTCGTCCACTTTAAGAATAGTCCCAAGTATTTTACAAGGGAGGCAGCCCAGGTGCTTATCGTTTTGAGAGATTTCCGCTAGACATGTTGACTGGGTTCCACGGAGTTTCGATTTGCAATTTTTATCATGAATTGTATATTGTAGCTATACCAAACCCAGGCGTTGTTTATAATCTGCGCACATGTCACAGATATGACCAAGTACTCTTTAAATAAGAGAACTCTTAACTTCTTGTACATTTTTCACACCCACACTTGTTAATGTTATTTCATGTGAGTCTGAGTAACTGCAAGTTTCCTCAGGTCTTCAGGACTCTTCTCAGTATTCTGGTCGGTCTCAACAATGATGTAGTTTGGATGGACTCGATTCGTCCTTTGATTTCCAACCCACCCAGTCCCCTTTCCAAGACTTTGAGAACCGTTGCAATCCTGCCAATTGGTATCATCGTCACCCTCATTTTCCTAAGCTTTCCTAGTTCTCTGGCAAGGTCTAAGTACATGTCTTTCATTTCTTTCTCTTCGATTTTCATTCTATGGTTCACTAGGACAGCAAAATCCACTGTACGGCAAGGTCTCTTTTTTTTGTTAATTATCACCAAGTCTGGTTTTCTGGGTGAGATTAGGTGATCTGTTCGTACCTCAAGATCCCAGAGAATTTTATCCATCGCATTCTCTTGGGTTATATTTATATATTTAATGCCAGGGAATTTATTCTGCGACCCCTGGGTTTCATGGCCAAGTGCAATATAATATGGAGAGTGCCCAATATCTTGGATAGGGCCATTATATAAACCCAGGGGTCACAGACTAAATTCCATGGCATTGAATATGTAAATATATTATACATTTATTTATTATTATTATATAATAGCTCTATCCTAGATATTGAGCACTCTCCATATTATATTGCACTTGGTTCGCTACAAAATCACAAAATGATTTAGTGACAACCATCACTGTTATAATATATATATATATATATATATATGTGTGTGTGTGTGTGTGTGTGTGTGTGTAAAAACGTGAGATGAAAGTGAATATTGTAATATTCTTGTTCCGAAAATGTTTCCAATGAGACTTATAAACATACACTTACCTGCCGGCTTTAGATCGAAAGATATCAACAATCCAATATGTATTCATTCGGATGTGATTATCACATTAGTATAATTTACAACTCTCTGAGAAAGACGAATACAATAAATTCAATGCTGACAGAGATTCTGGTTACACGCTGAAATACCGGTCTATGCGAGATAAGTGATCAACACATGGATCTCGAATGATTACGATTGATCAGTGTTAAATCTCGAGTACTTTTGCGCGGATTGAATTCCGCCAATTCTCTTGATCGACGTCTGATAAGCGTCCTGGTCTGGGTTGATATCTCAATGACTTATCGATAGAACGAAACTTTGAAAACTAGTTTCGGACTTGGCGGTCAGTAATGACACCCTTCCACACTGGAATTTTTCTTTGCTGTTTCTGCTGTGTTTATGTAATTCTTAAGCTCCCACAACATTACAAGTCAAATATAGACTTTTAATTTGTCCATATTAGGGACGTGAGATCATATATTGAACAATGATGTTCCCGCTTTTACTGTTGAAATGGGAAGGACCAATGAAGGAAGTCTTTAATCAGGTAATTTCCAGTTGCGTTAAAAACATTGTAATGCTTAGTTACAACTTAATTAGAAAAACCAAAAATTATTCATGACTCAAGCCATTATATATATATATATATATATATATATATATATATATATATATAGAGGGGTCTCTCGTTATGTATATCGGGGTTTAACAGGTTTGAATTCAGAGTTTCCCTTTTCTTGACTGGTTACCATACCAGGGTTAAAGAGCTCAGTTTGTCTTACTATTTACCCATTGTGTCCATTTCTTACGATGACTACAAACACCTCGAGCGCCCCTTTCTCCCCCTCTTTCCGTTTTTAGATATATATATATATATATATATACAAATATATATATGCTGTTGAAAAAAATAGTCATATTTCTATGAAGTTCCTTCATGATATTATTATTCTAAAGTCTCAACGAGTCCACCATCCATGTCAACATATCAGTGGTCTTCGTAATATCAGTTCTGCTTTTCGAATAAAGATACTCCCTAAGAAATGTGATGCAGATTTTATGAATGTGTTGACAAAGACAGTGAACACGTGGAGACTGTTTAAAATTGTACCCTGAAGGTACTTCCTGAAGGAGTGGTAATTTTTCGAAAGATTACTACATATATATATATATATATATATATATATATATAAGTGTGTGTGTGCATGTGTGTGGTGATTTCAATAATTTTCCAGATTTTTTTTACAGGCATTTAAAATTGTCGTGGACTCTTGAAAATTCAGTATGCTATTGCTATACATCTTATGAGATGACTGACCAATTTTTATGATTTCACGTTCAAAGGAACACCTACAGCAGGAATTGGAATACACCCTACTAAAGTCTGATTGTCACAGCTGGTGAATTAAAAAAATGCAGTCTGGACGTGAGGTCACTTTAGAAGAACGATATGCAATAAAATTGTGTTTTAAACTTGGAAAAAATGCCACAGAAACGTATGGAATGCTTCAGACTGCTTTTCGACCATCTTGCATGAATCATGCATGAGTTTTTGAGTGGCATAAGAGATTCAAGGAAGGTAGGGAGTTTTTGAGGGATGATGAGAGGTGTGGGAGGAGTAAGGAAGTCAATACACCAGAGTTGATTGGCTAAACGGTTAGGGTTAGGGTTAAAGTTACTATATTGAGGTTTTAAGGGAGTTCAGGAAGAGATTCGGTCGGAAGAGCCCAGCACTCTTCAAATCGGGTCAGTGGCATTTCCACCAGGACAATGTACCAGTCCACAACTCCATCCTTGTCACAGACTATTTGACTAAGATGGAATCACCGTCCCTATAGTCCAGACCTTGCTCCCTGTGACTTTTGGTTATTCCCTAAGCTCAGAGGCTATCGTTATGAGACAACTGAGGCGATGAAAGAGTCTGTGACGACAATGGAATCCAAGCACTGCGACACTGACTAATGGGATCCAAGAATTGCGAAACCGTGCGGATCCATGAAGGGATCTATGTTGAAAAATAAACCTCTTTTGGTCACATCCCATGAAAGTATCAGCCAGTAAACATTTCAGCCGACCCTCATAAATAACCTATATGAAAATCAACTACATTCCATGCTTTTTTAGCATGGAAACCAGTTGATTTTCATATATGTTATTTTTGTGGATAAATAGGTTTGAGAAGCAGTGATACTTGTATTTGTATTTTTCCATCAATTGACCAATCGGTGTTTTTTCGCGCTGTTCTTAAAATTTCTCAAACAACAATATTTGATTTGCCGTTCAAAATATGAAAGAACAAAATCAAAAATAATTCAAGAAATCTTTTCCTGCTCTGATGGTTTAAAATACATTTTTCAACAATTAGAATCATAGGTCAATCATCAACTATTTTTTATATTATTTAGACCCTATCTAAATCATATAATTAAGGCAATAGAATATGTTTTTCTTCAGTTTTCAGTAAATATCACATAGGAATGTTTTTATTGATTGCATATCACATAGGAATGTTTTTTATTGATTGCTCATCCTTTCGTATATCTAGAGTAAATTTTCTATTATTCTCCAACATTCAACGGAATTCAATTTTTCAGAACTAGTTTCCATTTAATTAAAAATAGATAATATAATTTCACACAAAAAGAAAATATTAACCTTTTGTTTATTTACATTTTAATTGTGTTGGAAATATTCGTATTGATATGAAATATCTTGGCTGGCTGATTTCTTAATTTGCATACAGACATATATTATCATAAGAAACGCTGTTTTTCCCACTACATAGAGACAGATACATGAGAAAGTCTATATAAAAGTAAAATTGAAAGACCTTTGTCAAGAATGACCCGAAGGCTCTTTTTTCAGTAGCAACCACACCGAGATGTAGGGAAGGGCGCTACTCCATTCCCTGGATTTCTCCACTTTAACCTTGATTACCCAGCCTTACAGTGTTGAGTGCTAAGCAAGGCAGTATCAAGTGCCATTT
Organism: Sepioteuthis lessoniana; assembly: GCA_963585895.1. NCBI lineage: Eukaryota > Metazoa > Mollusca > Cephalopoda > Myopsida > Loliginidae > Sepioteuthis > Sepioteuthis lessoniana. Next base: position 6,550 of record CAUZXS010001639.1, on the reverse strand, counting down.
TTTTGAGTCTTTGGTATGACTCGACCTAGGATTTGAAACTCCGGTCTCCCGGACCATTGGCGAACACGGCAAACAATCGTCTAGAAACTGTTGTATTCATTTTGACGCAATGAATAACAGACGCTGGAAGACTCCTTTAATAAAATATTTACCTCTCACTTTATTGCAAGGGTTTCAAAAAGGTTGCTCAAGGTTTGCATGTGAGAGGGAGCTGGAGATCGGACACAACTGCAATATTTTGACCCCCCAAACTTATGGCCGTCAACGTTGTGTCTTTCTCGTTCATCTGATGCTCAAACCGAAGCCCTGGGGTCCATTCGGCCTGGTTGTGGCTTTCCCTTACCACATCTCGCCTCCAACTCCGTCCGATCGTCAACTCAACTGGCTCGTCGAACTCAACTGAATTATGTAATCGTTAAAACGCCCACTCGATCTTTGAAATCGAATGTTTAATCGTCATCAAGCAGAAAATAACTGTCATGCAGTTCACAGGTCACTCTCTTCCGGTGCATCACTCTGTAGTGGCACAGTGGGGACCTTCACCTTGTCCCATATTATCAGCCTTAATCCGCCCACGCGATCTCTTTCGATTAGTGACCATTGGAATGTGTCACTTCCTTCCGGTGCATCACCTTGGAATAGCATTTTTGGGCCGGGGACGAAGGTCAAAATTTTAGAGAACAACAAACTTCTACATTAACTTTTTTTTTCTCTCTTGTAATATTTACGCTCTGACCAATATTATCTTTTCTTACAAGAAAAATACTTTATCATATTTACCAACCCCTCCGCTCGGGCAGGATGTGAAAACAAGGTCAATTTTTTAAGCGAAGTTTAACAGGTTTGAATTCAGAGTTTTCCTTCTCCTAAACTAGTTGCCTCACCAAGGCTGAAGAACCTAGTCTGCCCTACTATTTACCCATAGCTGGAAGGAGAATAATTTGATTCATACCTTTCCCAAGGGTATTAGTGCTATGTGAAATGCAATTAGTCTCGCCCAGGATTTGAACTCGTGTCGCCGTGTCCATTTTCCTTGGGACGGTAAACCATTACACCACGGGCACCTCCTTGTAGAAATACTTTATAACCTCTGTTTTTCAAGAAGCTTTTCCGCTCAATTTAAAGAATTTTGTAGATTGGTATTTTATTCAATCACTTGCATTTTGTCATCTACATATATATATTACTGAATGTCCTAGGTAGAGTATTCGCCAATGGTCTGGGAGACCTGCTTTCAATCCCAGGTCGCGTCATACCAAAGACTTAAAAAAAATGGTTCTTGATACCTCCTTGCTTTACACTCAGCTATATAAGGTACGTATCAAGGGGTAAAGTGGAACAATCCCGGGAAAGGAGTAAGCGCCCTCCCCTACACCTCAATGTAGTAGCTATTGAAAAGGGAGCCTTCTGGTCGCCCTTGACTATGGTCGCCAACTTTACTTTATTGTTTATAGAGCTCTTTTGATGTTTCAGAAATTGTATTTAGTTCGATTACTTACCTTCTGCAGTAAACATGGCTTATTTTTTGTTAGATATCCCTTTTGATGAGA
>CAUZXS010001639.1:0-2500 GCA_963585895.1 Sepioteuthis lessoniana | reverse complement strand
AAACACACTGATCACACTTTTGGAAACGGAAAAAAGAAGAAGAAAAAAAAGAGAAAAAAGAGGAGTGATATCAGTAGAATGACCAACAGCCCTCATCAGGGTCGCCACTGTTTAAACCTAAAACTACTCAGCCAAAAGCATTAAAGACTCTCTGAAGAAAAGTAAGAAACTAGAAAACATATGTAAGAACAAGATAAATAGTTAGAAAAATATATCTTTGTGTGCCTATTTCATTTTAATATATATATATATATATATATATATATATATATATATATATATATATATATATATATATAGTATTATTCGGTCCAGTTAAACCAGAGTTGGGAGTAATTCCTTCAGGACAAGAAAATCATTCAGGAGCTGAACATTTAAATTTTCCTGGAAGACAGCTCAATGTAATTGATTTTTACAGAGCAATATTTCTTTAAAGAAAAAATAAACCGGTCTTTTGTTTTTTTCTTTAAAGATATATATATATATATATAATATATATAACCAGGGACGAGAGAGAGAAAGAGAAAGACAAAGAGTGAAAGAGAGTGAAAGAGAGAGAGAGAGAGAGAGAGAGAGAGAGAGAGAGAGAGAGAGAGAGAGGAGAGTGGGAGAGAGAGTTGCAATGGAAGTACAGTTTTCTAAGATGTACATAGGTTTATATAAATGCAAATTGCCAGATCTTGACAGATGATAGTTTGCTATTTATCACCAAAATTACAATTCAAACAGGAATAATTATTTCAAACTTGTGAAATCTATACAAGATGTGTAAGATGATAAGGTAATAAGACATCTGAAAGTTTCTGGATAATAATGACATACACTTGTACGACACTTCTGTCACTCTCTGGGGCCTTCATGGCTACAGCCAAGGGAGATAAGCATAGCAAGATAATTGGTGACTGAACTGGAAAAACAACTGCAGCTTTTATTTCACAGTAACATCTCTCGGTCTTTTCTTGTCAAAGGATATTTACAAGTTAACAGAGCTTTGAGGCGGGAGAATACTTTTCCAGTTTTCATTTTGGAGTTAATTTCTTCAAGATGGCTTACCTTCAGTTATTAGACTGCTGCTCCTTATATATATATATAGATATATATATACTCCCCTACCCCCGTGGGCTTGAGTTCTCTGGCGAAGAAGTAATCGTGTTTGCCATTAGCGTCTATTGCAAGCCTCTTTGTAGATGAATTGAGGTCTCGGCAAACCGTTGAACGGATGTATGTAAACAATAGTAATTGTGATTCATGACCGTTTAAAATTTATTTCGCAGCTAATATCTCCCTCGTGGCTGAATGGTTAGAAGCTGTGATTTGGCGTTTGAGTCAACCGGGTTTCGATCCCAGGTACGGGAAGATACTGTTTAGCCACACTGATGAGTTCTGATAGAACGAAACAGATCTGTCTGTGGATGACTATATATATATGTGTGTGTGATAGAACTACTGAATATTTAAGAATTATCTAGAACTTCTGAGGATCCGAGAAAACTTATATCTGAGGAACAGAATAAACCAAGAAAGGTGAGATAATAATTATTATTTTACTTATATATATGTGTGTGTGTGTATGTGTGTGTGTGTGTGTGTGTGTGTGTGATAGAAACGTATATCTGAGAAATGTTTTCTTTCTTTTTTCGCATTATAAAATACGAGAAACTAAAGAGTTAACAGAATGAACCCATAGAAAGGGAGATAAGAATTATTATTTTTACTTTATACATACATATATATATATATATATATATATATATATATATGTGTGTGTGTGTGTGTGTGGACTGAGTTAGGGACAATATCAAATATAGTGAATATCTTATATTTTATATTTTTAGATCAATTCTGGCACAGAGCACGTAAAGAAATTTTTACCTTTTTGAGAAATCACTTTCGCAAAACGTTAACAACAACGATAATAAAAATATAGAAAATAAATAAGATGCAACAAAATAGTAAATGTAGGTTACGAGGTGATAGTAACGAAGCGATCAATCATGCAATAAGCGAATGGAGTCAATTAGTAAAAAAAGAGTATAAGACAAGATACGACTGGGTGGGGAAGGTAATCCACTAGGTGTTGTGCAAAATATTTTAATTTGACTATACGTAAAAGTGATATATTCACAACCCGGAATCCGCCCTGGAGAATGAGACACACAAAGTTCTCTGGGATTTTGAGATACGACCAGAACTAGTGATAGTAACGAACGAAAAAAAAAAAGGAAAAAGAGAACCTGTGAAATTGTGGACTTTGCCATCCCAGTAGAGCATCGAGTAAAATTAAAAGAAAGCCAAAAGAGAGATAAATATCAAGACCTTACTTGAGAACTAAAAACAAACACGAAAGAATGAAGGTGATGGTGATACCAATAGTCAACGGTATACTTAGAACAATCTCTTAAGGATTGTTAAAGGAACTGGAAGAACTGGAATACTGCGGAGAGTCCTGTAGACTTAAGAAGACTTGCCGTCACTAAAACTCCAGTGAAATACTATCAGC
>CAUZXS010001638.1:110000-115116 GCA_963585895.1 Sepioteuthis lessoniana | reverse complement strand
CAGGTGGTTAAATCGAACATCCGTTTTACATTGATAAAATATCACTTGTTTCTTTCTTCTGCCACGTTCTGTCTCCTTAGCCTTACCCTCTCTTTCTTTGCTTTCATTTTCTAAAGATCCTTTTTGCTTTTCAATCAATCTTTCTTTCTTTCTTGTTCTTTGTTCCATATTCTTTTTTGAAAGAGTATAAAATGCTAGCATCTATCTATCTATCTATCTATCTATCTATCTATCTCAGTTTGAGTCCAGTCAGAATGTAGAATATACCGGCTGCATCTCTGCAGAGGAGTAAGACCCCCCCCCATAATGTTATCCTGGATATAACACTAAACAATCTAATGGAGAGGCTCTTGTAATGCTGGAACAATGGGGAATGTGGAGTACCCCTTTATTACCAATGCTCTTAGTCTGATCCCGGAGTGGAAACACCTGATAGGGTCTTATCAATGGATCTGTTGTATAGTGGCTCGTACCACATGAACTCCGGTATCGCGAAAGTATAAAAGAAGCCCTGTCTTTTAAGCTAGGGAGACAGAAGCAGAAATAGAAGCAGAGAGATAGCTCAGAAGGACGTCGGTCAGTAGCAAGACCAACTTCGGACGTAACACTAACAACGCAAGACTTATAACGGTAGTCGGACTGTACCACTTGAATTAATGAATAATTGACTCTGTTTCACTGTTTATCGTTTCCTTGCCACGATACAACGGTTTGATCATTTAACTCTGTGTAGACAAATGATTGAGGTAGACAAATGATTGAGTGTAGACAGATGACTGGGGTTTAATGGAATTGTTAGTGATACATACCAATACTCGGAATCATTTACCTTTGTTGACTTATACTAAGTTGAGTTGTTTGAAATAGAACTGTTTGATCATTTAACTCTGTGTAGACAAATGACTGGGGTTTAACTGAATTGTTAGTGATACATAGAAATACTTGGAACAATTTAACTTAATACTAACAAATGAGTAAAGATAAAAGGAAATTATTAATGTTGATTAGCAATACTTGATACAGATGTGTAAAATATACGGATACGTAGAACGTTAATATGCATAGGAATCCCGAAACACTCGAAACACTGACGACTCTCGGTAGTTTAGGTACGAAACTTTTATTACCTTCTTGACTTTTAGGTTTTTCGACTCGAGGAGAGAGAGACACAATTTATACTATGCTGACTATTCCATCTGATCCAACCACGCGCGGGGGTGTCCTCGTGGTGCAATGGTTAAAGCGATAGACCGCGGAATTGTAGTACGCGAGTTTGTACTCCAGTTGCGCTATTACGTTCACTTTCGGGCAAATACCCTTGGGAAAGGTATGAACCCCCTTATCCTCCCAGCTATGGGTTGAATAGTACCACTACTGTTCTTCTAGGAGAATGGCTATGGCATTAAATAACCTACAAAGGTTGATATACCACTAAACAAAGAAACCAACTCACCAACCAACCACGCGCAGCGCATCTCGTAGACCCCACTGGACTGGCCTCGCCCAGGTCCCAAAATCAACTCGCCTCGTCTAGGTTCAAATTTCAACTAACTGCTTTTTTTTAAAAATCCCCCCAAATCCTCACCCCATCGCTTCCGGGTAAGACATCATTCACATCCCCAGTCTCATTTTGTATCCGGGGTTTTTATTATGACATCTGTGATTGTCACATCCTCCCTGCGTAAACGTGAACACCAGCGCGCAATGTGTGCCCCTACCTGTGCACTAAGCCGAACAGTTTTAAGCCTAACCAGACCGAAGGATAAGATATAACCAACGAAAAAATGATAATATAAGAAAAATCCCACCGCAATTAAATAACACTTGAAAGTCTTTAACTGTGAACCTAAATCAAATTATTGGTATTACATAGCCATACCTGCAAATGTTGTATTGTCATCTGCTGATTTATGCAGAAATATACATATATATACTGGATACATACTGACGCAATGAATAACAGATGCACGCAGGACTTCTTTAACAAATATGTACCTCTCACTTTATTGCAAGGGTTCGAAAAGGGTTACTCAAGGTTTGCGTGTGAGAGGGAGCTGGAGACCGAACAGAAATTGCAATATTTTGTCCCCAAACTCTAATGGCTTTCTTTACTGCATTTTCTCTTGACCTCAACTCATCAGGGCCCAAAGCCCCTTCGGCCTGATGTGGCTTTCCTTGCCACATCTCGTCTATAACTCCCTCTCCAACTCTACTGGAACTCAACTGGCAACTGTCACTCGAACTCAACTGTAACTGCGTTATATAATAGTTCAACGTCCACTCGATCTTTGAAATCGCATGTTTAATCGTCATCAAGCGGAAATAACTGTCATGCAGTTCAGAGGTCACTCTCTTCCGGTGCGTCAGTCTATGAGAGTATCATGGGATTTTTTTAGCTTGTCCCATTTTGTTAGCCAATTTCCGCCCACGCGATTTCCTCTCCTAACTGCCATTGGAATGTGTCACTTCCTTCCGGTGCATCACCTTGAATGGCATTTTTGGCCAGGTCAAAAGGTCAAAATACAACACAAACATTGAACAGTGTACAAATGAATGAATAGTATTCAATATAATGATCTATGTTAAATAGCAATACTTGCAATCACTTCATTGTATGCAAACAAACGATTAATATTGAATAGAAATGCTTGTAGAAGCAAAAATTGAAACCATTTATCTGTGTGGAAATATTAGTTTCAGAAAATGCTATCGCAAACGAGGATCAGTAGTTCTCAAATTTTTTTAATCAAACAACCATTCGAAAATTGTTTTAAAATCCATTAATTTTTTTATTAAAAATATCTTTAAATAAAATTTGATTGATTTAATGACTACGGAATTTTGCGTCAAGGGGTTATACGAGGTGCATACGATAAATTTCCAGACTTTTTTCGTATGGGCACTTTTATTGAGAGTACACACATGAAACTCTAGTCCCCTTCGAAGTAATCTCCTCCGGCTGCAATGCTCTTGTATCGTTCCAGCGTTATAGGTACGAGGACCATTAAATAAGTTTCCAGACTTTTTTCATATGGGCACTTTTATTGATAGTACACACATGAGACTCTAGTCCCCTTCGAAGTAATCTTCTCCGGCTGCAATGCACTTGTTGTACCGTTCCAACAACTTCTGGAAGGCCCCATGGAAGTCCTCTTGTGTGAGCGTGTCCATGACCTTCGTCACAGTCTCTTTCATCTACTCAATTGTCTCATAACGACAGCCTCTATGCTTAAGGAGTAAGCAAATGTCACAGGGAGCAACCCCTATGACTTTGGCTATTCCCTGAGCTCACAGGCTGTCGTTATGAAACAATTGAGGAGATGAAAGAGACTGTGACGAAGGTCATTGACACGCTCACACAAGAGGACTTCCATTGGGCCTTCGAGAAGTTGTTGGAACGGTACAAGTGCATTGCAGTTAAAGGAGATTACTTCGAAGGGGACTAGAGTTTCATGAATGTACTATCAATAAAAGTGCCCATACGAAAATAAGTCTGGAAACTTATTTAATGATCCTCGTATATTGAATATATATGATTTGTAAACACATTTTGTTGATAACACTTTTAAACGGGCCTGGGCTAATTTTTGCACAAAGTTAAATGGTTTTAAGTATTGCTATGTAACAATAACAATTGAACATCAGTCATTTGTTTGCACACATTTAACTATATATATATATATATATATGATTTGTAAGTGAATAATTTGTAGGTAATTTCATTATTAAATGAATTAGAACTAATTTGTTTGAACACGAGTATTGATATTGTTTCTACACAGTTAAATGGTTTCAATTATTGCTTTCTGACTTTACTAATTCTGTTCAATATTATTCATTTGTTTGCACATCGTTAAGTGGTTACAAGTATTGCTATTTAGCACTAATTATTGTATTGAACACTATTCATTCCTTTGCACAGTTAAATAGTTGCAGATATTCCTATGTAATACCAATAATTTTTTTCAGACAGACGATCGGTTTCAAGTATTCAACACTAATTTTTTTCTTTGCTGACAGTTGAATGGTTCTAAGTATTGTTATGTAACACTAACAATTCAATTAGACATCAGTCATTTGTTTGCACACAGTTTAAATGTCAAACTGTTCTATTTGACCCATAGATAGGATCCTATCTGGTGTTACCACTCCTGGTCAGAGTGAATCAGGGAGTAATGGTAATGAAGACGTGCCCCAGATTGTTTAGTATCACATACGGGACACTCGTTGGTTGGGGGTCTTACCCCTCTGCAAAGTGTCAGTCGGCGTATTTTACAACCTCAGCCAACTAGGCTCTTCCATCTTTGAGTAAATAGTAGAACATGCTTAGCTCTTTAATGTTGATATGACAACCAATCTAGAAGAAGGAAAACTCTAAATTCAAACCAGTTAACCTTCGCTTAAAACTTGACTTTGTGTCTCAACCATGCGGTGGGGTTGGATAAATGCACACAAAGAATGTAATTCCCTAAATTCTAGGATAAAATAACCCTACACGGTTTGAAATGCCGTTAAAATCAACCAATCAGGTATTCTAAAGTCGAATTCAGGATCAAATTCGAGAAGCTAACAGAGACTGAATGTTTTTTTGGATCAACATTGATCAGCTGATCTTTTTACTCAGGGTTGCCAACCTGAAAAATACCCTGTTATTCTTGTTGTAGATAGAAAGGTTAACTCCATGTATACATTAATAGAAGCAAACGCCTATACATTATCATATCCTATCACACATCTGGGCGGGGGTTTAGATTTTAATTTTTTTTTCTTTTCATATAAGACGCGCCGTTATCTGCGAGGTCAACAACTAATGGAAAAAAGCGGCAATGTTGACCGTTGATTCCATTTTTGATTCCTGAACGTGAAGGGAATTGTTTGGCCCTCAACGAGACTGACCTCTTCTTTCTGAGGACCTGTTTACAGAACTCCACTGATTGAAGGGAACAGATTCAATCGACAGCGGCGACCTCTTGCGGCGAGTCGAAGCGATAGGAGAAGACTACTGCTGTGTTAGTTAGGGACAGTGTTCATAAATGAAACCTTGTGGACACGCAAGCAACACGAATGGAGACAGGGAAAATAACAATAACAACAAAGAAAAAAAAAAGATAATAAG
>CAUZXS010001638.1:12500-105000 GCA_963585895.1 Sepioteuthis lessoniana | reverse complement strand
ACTCCCAAGGACCTCTTCACATGGCTGAGCAAAGTCAGGGCGACCAGCTCGAACCTACATACAGCAGCTCTGTGAGGATACGGGATGTAGCCCTGAGGACCTGCCAGAAGCGATGAACGATAGGGAGGGGTGGCGTGAGAGGGTCAGGGATATCCGTGCTGGTGGCACGACAAGAAGATGATGATGATGTTTGTTCTTTCTTTCTTTCTTTCTTTCATGTTTTTCCTTTTTCTTGTTTGTTCTTTCTTTCTTTCTTTCTTTCTTTCATGTTTTCTTTTTTCTTGTTCTTTCTTTCTTTCTTTCTTTCTTTCTTTCTTTCTTTCTTTCTTTCTTTCTTCTTGTTTGTCCTTTCTTTCTTTCTTTCTTTCTTACAAAAGTTTTTCTTCCTTTTAAATGTTTCTCTTCTTTCTTTCTTTCTTTCTTTCTTTCTTTCTTTCTTTCCAATAATTCTTTTCAAAAATGTTTTCTTTCTTTGATTTTATCTTTTTTACTTTTTTATTTTCATTCATTCATTCATTTAAACGTTCCTTCAGTAAATTTTTGCCATCTTTTTTCTTCTTCTGAATTTCTCCAAAATAAACAATTTCCCCCGCTTTTTTTAAAATTCAATTTTCAAATCTGTTTTGAATTTTTACCCTCAAGCTACTGCAAATTTAAAAGCTGAAAATATTTTTCTAAAAAAATATCTTTAAATATTTGGAATATTTTTCAAATTTTAGATATAAAAATATTTTAAAATATTTTAAAGATATTTATTTTTGAAATATTTATTTTTAAGATTTGGTATATTTTTTCAAAATGTCTTAATAACACAACCAAATTTCAGTACCATACGCTCATATATTAAGATCCCCCATAAATACGTGTCCATGTGCCAGACTGCTTTTTGCACGCTGTATTTTTTTTTTTAATGAAAACCTAATTTTTTCTAAACAAAGTATTCCAAGATTTATTATTCCAAGAGGAACATTATATAACCAAAATGAATATTACATATTAGGTATTATTTTTACCAAAATCGACAGTAATTTTATGAAAAGAAAAATTGCTTTAGTTTTAAAATGTACGTATCATATTAAACGAAATAAACTTTTTACGTCAGGGTGTTCTTATTTTTGGACTGCTGCATACCTACCATTTTTAATTACAGAATTTCATAGCTGTGGAATGGGGTCATAAATAACACCTAATAATATCCGTTTGACAGTATTATATTCCATTAGAGATGATATAAAAAATGGTACTTGATGCCTCCTTGTTTGAGGAGTATAATAAGGTACGGATAAAGGGTAAGTAGAGCAATCTAGAGAAAGGAGTTGCGCCCACTCTTGAACCTTGGTGTTGTAGCTATCAAAAAAGGGAGCCTTTGAGTCGCCCTCGATTACGATCGGTCAACTTATACACACACACACACACACATATATATATATATATATATATATATATATACTGGGTAGAACGATAAAATTGTCGTCCTAAAGAAAACAACACTACAGCTTTATTTCAAAACTTTTATTGAAAAAATCAGTTCAGGTAACTTGATTATGTAGTCGAGCTGACATCTATTCAATGTAGCCGCCTTCAGCTTCAATCACTGCCTCGATACGGGAGCATGCCTTTTCCACAAGCGCCGACGGGAGCTTGGCGAATACTGACTTTCTTTACCGGAAAGTCAGTGTGTTACAACACCATGGACGGTCTTTTCGACTCAGGATCGTAGTGACCAATTCTTGTTTAGCTCATGTGTAAATAATACTTTTCTACTGAAACATACTTCTCTTTACACATTCTTCTGTGAATTCTTATATGATTTGCGTACCTCAGCCACCAAAAATTTGATGACAGAACTCTGTTCAAGCCTAGAGTGCTCGCTTTGATTTGCCACCAATTTGGATAGCCTCAAAACAAATATCTTGGTGGATTTAAGACAATTTTTGCTATAAGCCAATTCCAAAAATGTAGTTTTTTACATTTTTGGGAAAAAATATTTAGTTTTTTTTCAAAATATCCTTTTACGTACTGAATCACACTCGTGTATACATATATATATATATATATATATATATATATATATGGAGAGAAATGTTGAAAAATTAAGTAATCCAAGTAAAGAATTCAATATGAAAAAAAAAAAAGAAAGAAGGGAAAAACTCTGTTCTGGTCTTTTCCTTTCTTTTCTTTTCTTTCTTTCGTCTCTTCCTTCTTTTATTTTACTTTCTCTTACATTTCTTATTTCTACTTCTTCTTCTTCTTCTTGGATTCTTTTCTTTTCTTTGCTTCTTCTTCCTCTTCTTTCTTTTTTTATTTCCTTCTTTCTTTCTTTCAGCTGTTGTAACTCTTGATTGTTCTGTTTATTTTACATCATTACTATACACAGTCACATGATATTTTTGAAATATGACTTAGTGATCTAACGGCTCATGCCGCTTCCATTTTTTTCTCAGTATAAATAATATCCTTTGTTTTGTTTTGTATCTCGTTAAGCATCCTTCAGGAATCTGAAAATACTTCATAACATCTTTTCTAAGCCCTGATGGTGGTTTATTGGAACCGAAACGTTATAACATCGACTTTCTTTAATATTAAATTCTTCAACTTGGATTATTTGGTTTTTCAATATTTTTCTCTTCGTTGTTCGGAGTATTTTCCATTATCTACTTACATATATATATATATATATATATATATATATATAGGTTGATAGATAGAGATTCATCAAGTGCATTATAGATGTTCTTCTTTGATACATGTTTCGCTGAAGATTTATTATAGAGAGTATATAACAAATTTTATATTTAACTTTTCTTATGTATCTGTAAGGGAAATCTTTTTGGGGACGAAGCGTATGAAAGCATTGACTGTACAATTCCGTGCTTCCAGAGCTTTCGGCCAATCGATAAGCCCTTTTCAAAATGTATTTTATGAAATTCAGTCATATCAACGTATTCTTTCGTATATCAGAATCTATATTGATGTATGAATAGTGTTTTTTCTTACTAGTTACGAAGGAATTTTTATTGGGGAAACATGAACTGAATATTGTTGCAGTGTGAAAAGGAAATTTAGTTGAGAACATGTTGTCTCGTTTTTATAATTAGTGCTTCCAATATATTGAGTCTCTTCCGGCAGTCTGTCTTGATTGTGTGGCTTAAAATACGATGATAGCATCTCCTGCAGAGGGGTAAGAACCTTCCCTAAAAAAGGGGTGTCCTGGTATGACACGAAACAGTATCTGGTGGTGAGGCTATGGTTCTGGAGATCTGGGGAGCGTGAAGTACTCATTCATTGCCCTTACTCCCAGGTAGACGGTGACTCAGGGTGATTGTATTTGTAAAGGTCTCAGCAAGGGTCAAAGTGATCGGTGTGAAAACTATTTGTTTTAAATAGGAACACTTTATAAAAACAACTGCTAAGAACTAGACAAAAATATTAATACAGGTCGTTTCAAAATAGATGCAACCTATTAATATGATAATGATTTATTTCTGAGACAAGCGCAATGGCAGTCATTTGGAACATGTCCCGTAAAAAATGCATCCTTTGAGCTAGGGACATCAAATTAATGTTTTTTTAAATTGCTACAATATCAGCTTCCAGGACATGCAATCTTTTTTGAGTTTCTTGTCTCAGTTATAATTCATTATCTTATTAATGGGTTGCATCGATTTTGAGACAGTTTTGAAAGATTTTTTTCTCCAAATAACTAGTGACTCAAAACATTTTTCCTCTCTTCTCCAAGGCATTGTGATCGAGGATTAATAGTTTTTGGAGTATACAGTTTTCAAATCTGAAACAAAAAAGAACACAACATTATTATTAGTAGAGTTATTAGCAGTCACATGGGTCCCACGTAACACATCACTCAATAAGTCCCGGGCCCAACTAATAAAATAACTTTAATGCAAAATTCAACTTTAATCATCAACATAGTCTCCTTCTAGGGTGATACACTGATTCCAACGCTTCTCTAACAATTCGATACCTGTTTTGATGAATGATTTGTCTTTGACCTCAAAATACGCGTCAGTTTCTGATATCACTTCTTCATTGGAGCCAAATCTCTTTCCCTGGGGCATTCTTTTGAGGTTTGCAAACGGCCAGTAGTTGCTGGGGCCAGATCAGGAGAATAGGGTGGGTGCAGAAGCAGTTTGAAGAGCAATTCATATAGTTTTGCCATCGTTGCAATCGACTTGTGACACGGTGCATTGTATTGGTGAAAAAGCATTTTCTTCTTCATCCCAGCTATGGGTTAAATAGTACCACTACAGTTCTTCTCGGAGAATAGCTTTGGCATTAAATAACCTACAAAGACTTGATATGCCATTAAACAAAGAAACCAAACCAAACCTTTCTTCTTCATTTGTGGTCGTTTTTTAGTGATTTCTTTCTTCAAAAACACCAATATTGCTATATAATATTGGCTATTGATAGTTCTTCCTTTCTCAAGGAATTTACACATCCCAAAATACGGAGGTCAAAACCTTGCCTGCTGATATTTGCGTCTTTGGTCGCTTTGGACGGCTTTCCCCTGCTGCTGTTCACTCCAGAGTGAAGTGGTGGATCCATGTTTCATCTATTGTCACACATTTAAGAAAAAACTCCTTTTTGTTGCATTGAAACAGCTGCAAACAATACTCTGAATTGTCGACCTGTTGTTGTTTTTGATCGACTGTGAGCAAATGTTGCACCCACTTTGAACACAGCTTTCTCATTGACAAATGTTCATGTAAAATGGTGAATACATTGCCTTCTGATATCTTCAACTCCTTTGCTATCTCCCGCAACTTCAATTTACAATCGTCCAAAATGCGTTGGTGCAGCTTCTTGGTATTTTCCAGGACAACTGCTGAATTTGGGCGATCTGAGCATTCAGCATTATTTGTGTCTGTACCACCTCTCAACTGCTGTTTCCAACGGAGCAGAGTCCGAATAAAACTTACCAAGCCATTGCTTTGCTTGAACTGTATTTTTCCCATCAGAAAGCAATGCTTTATCAACACACGAAATTCAGATTTTTCCATTGTTTTGAAAATCTGCAACAGTAGCCTCACTTAAATAACTAAAATTTGTACACTAATAATCCGACTGGGCTCAAATTTTGACTAGTGCCAATTGTAGGTTACTACTTTATAAAAATCATATGCATTTTTCATTAGTGGCGCCAACCTAAATGTCAGGCCCGGGATTTATTGAGTGATATGTCATATTGAGACACCCTATACTAGCAGTCACTAGGGTCCCTGTAGATTGAGACATCCTATACGTGCAATGAACGCGATTCCCTAACTCTCGACAAAAGATAACCCTGGACGGGATGGCATGCCGTTAAAATCTACTAATCAGTTTTCCTACTGTTAAATATATAAAATGCTCATGTCTTCGATCAGTATTTTTTATGGGCGATGGTAGTATTTCATATTTGCTCAGGTGGCTTCTTTGGCCCCCACTATATATATTTGCACTGTTGGCTGGGGTTGTAGAATACACCGACTGCATCTTTGCAGAGGGGTAAGACAACCGCCAATGAATATTCTGGATATGACACTAAACAACCTGATGGTGAGTTTCCAGTAATGCTAGAGTTTGGGGAATGCGGAGTACCCCTTTATTGCCATCGCTCCAGGTCCTCTCTGGTCCAGAGTGGTGGCGCCTGGTGGGGTCCTATCTATAGGTCAACTAGAACTAAAATGCGTACTTATGCTAAGCTAAAATGCTCGAAATGGAACTGTTTTTCTATGATCAACTGAATCGCTTGAAATAGAACTGTTTTTGACATTGAAATTGTACTTACGCTAAACTGAATTGTTTGAAATAGAACTGTTTTGACATTTAACCGTGTGTAAAGAAGAACTATACTTATATTAAACGGAATTGTTTAGAATAGAACTGTTTATTTGTATAAAAATGGAATTGGCATTAAGTAACTTACAAAGTTTGATATGCCATAACAAAAAAAAAAAAAAAAAAAAAAAAAAAAACAACATATATATAGGTGGGTATCATACAATAACTGATATTTATACAACAGCATTGCTTCTAACAAAGCGTTCATCAGATGATGACTCTGGGTAGGGGCATGGTTTGGGTCCCGAAGCATCATCAGCCCATAAATATATATATAACCTGATTAGGTATTCTGCTCGTTATAAGTCATCTTCCAATCGTTGCTTTGTTTGTACTAAGCGGGTCAAATTAATAAACTACTCCATTTTTGTCCGGGAAGACCCAGTGGTATAATGGATAACGAGTTGAACTACGGGCCCCGAAGTTAGCGACTTCAAATTTTAGTCGTGCGCTATTAAGTTTTCTTTCAGACTAGTACTTTTGGGAAAAGTATGAACTCCCTTTTCCTCACCCAGCAATGGGCTATAGGGTGTCTCAGTTGGTTGGTTGGTTGGTTGGTTTTACTGCGTATCAAGCCTTTTCGAGTCATTTAACGCCGAATTAAATTTCGAACAATTCAGTTTGGTATAAGTATAGTTTTTTGCTTACAAACAGTTAAAAGTCAAAACTGTTCAGTTAGACGTGAAAAACAGTTCTATTTCAAACAATTCAGTTTAGTATAAGTATAGTTTTTTGTTTGATCACAATTAAATGTCAAAACACTTCAGTTAAATGTCAAAATAGTTCTATTTCAAACAATTCAGTTTAGCATAAGTACACAGTTTAGTTCTCTTTGACCCATAGATAGGACCCTATCAGATGCAACCATTCCTTCCATTCCAGGCCAGAGTCGACTGGGAGTGATGGCAACGAATGAGTAATCTGCATTCCCCAAAGCTCCAGCATTACTGGAACCTCAACATCAAATTATTTAGCGTCATAAACGGGACACTCATTGGTGAGAGTCTTACCTCACGGTAGAGAAGCAGTTATATTTTGCAGCCCCAGCCGACTGGGCAAGCCATCGTAGTTGTTCCTCTAAAAGGATAACCTTGGCATTAAATTACCCACAAAGTTTAATATACCATTAAACAAAGAAACCATATTTATTTGCTCTCGCTGCATTGAAATCTCTTTCAAGTAGTTTCATTTTTTTCTGTAAGAGGATTTGTCTCGTTAAATTTTGTAGAAAATTCCACCCATATTGTCATACTTGTAATTTTCTAAGCTTTTTGTTCAGGTATGGCACAAGGCCGTATGAATGGGGTACTCAATGAGACTCGAACTGACTTGTAAAGGTTTGCTAGTCGAGCTGGTTAACCATTACACCACCAGAGGCGTCCTGTCATCGCGTGTATAAATTGATTTAGCGCTCTTTGTAGAACCTTCTCTGTTTCTCGAGACCAACCCTAATATGCTTTTTAACAGGAGAAGATTTTTATTATCGCCGCCTGTCTACTTCTGCCCCAATTTTTTTTTTTAAAATAAGGTTACTTACCGACTATCAATATAGTCACTAATATTACATTATTATATGAATAGTTAGTCTCGTTCAAGATTTGAACTCGTTTCACTGTCTCCATTTGCTACGACGATAACCATAACACCCAGTACGCCTCATAAAAATAAAATTACCCTCTAACTATTCACTTAATAAAAAAAAATTAAATAATAATAACAATAATAATAATGATTAAAAATAGTCATAATACATACGTATATATATATTATTTTTTTCATTTGAAAAGTTTTTATACAAGCGTTAGGTGATGGTTTTTCATTGGAGTCTGAGTGGCAGCAAGTCTCCACGAGTCTCCAGGACTCTTCTCGGTATTCTGGCCGATCTCAGCAATCCTGTAGTTTGGATGTTCTCGACTGATCCTCTTATTTCCAACAAGTCTCTCCAGGACTCTTCTCAGTATTCTGGCCGATCTCAACAATCCTGTAGTTTGGATGTTCTCGACTGATCCTCTTATTTCCAGCAGGTCTCTCAAGGACTCTTCTCAGTATTCTGGTCGATCTCAACAATCCTGTAGTTTGGATGTTCTCCATTGATCCTCTTATTTCCAGCAGGTCTCTCCAGGACTCTTCTCGGTATTCTGGCCGATCTCAGCAATCCTGTAGTTTGGATGTTCTCCACTGATCCTCTTATTTCCAGCAGGTCTTTCAAGGACTCTTCTCGGTATTCTGGCCGATCTCAGCAATCCTGTAGTTTGGATGTTCTCCACTGATCCTCTTATTTCCAGCAGGTCTCTCAAGGACTCTTCTCAGTATTCTGGCCGATCTCAACAATCCTGTAGTTTCGATGTTCTCCACTGATCCTCTTATTTCCAGCAGGTCTTTCAAGGACTCTTCTCGGTATTCTGGCCGATCTCAGCAATCCTGTAGTTTGGATGTTCTCGACTGATCCTCTTATTTCCAGCAGGTCTCTCAAGGACTCTTCTCAGTATTCTGGCTGATCTCAGCAATCCTGTAGTTTGGATGTTCTCCACTGATCCTATTATTTCCAGCAGGTCTCTCAAGGACTCTTCTCAGTATTCTGGCCGATCTCAACAATCCTGTAGTTTGGATGTTCTCCACTGATCCTCTTATTTCCAGCAGGTCTCTCCAGGACTCTTCTCAGTATTCGGGTCCAGTTCAATAATGCTGTACTTTGGATGGTCTACATTCGTCCTCTTATTTCCAAGCACTGGAGTCAGAGTGACAACAAATCTCCTCACGTCTCCATGACTCTTCACAGTATTCCGGCCGATCACAACAATGCTGTAGTCTAGATGGACCCCTCTTGTCCTCTTATTTCGAAGCACTGGAATCTGAGTGACAAAGTCTCCTCAAGTCTCCAGGACTCTTCTTAGTATTCCGACCGCTCTCAACTATGCTGTAGTTTGGATGGTCTCCACTCGTCCTCATATTTCCAAGTCTTCCCTTCCTTGTATCAGTCCTTTTGTAACTGTACCGAGCGCATTGATTACAATTGGTATAACCAGCAATTTCATATTTCATAATTTTTTCAGTTCTCTAGCAAACTCTTGGTACTTAACTTTCTTTTCGCATTCCTTCAGTTTCACCTTGTGATCAGCCGGAACGACTATATTCGGCATATTATAGTTATTTTTGTCATTATTATTATTGGTGGTAACTTTATTTTTATGAGGCGTACGTGGTGTTACGGTTATCGTCGTAGAAAATGGATACGGTGACGAGTTTAAATCCTGCCGAGGCCTTCAGCATTTTATATAGCGCTAATACCCATGGGAAATTCTTTGTTTAGCAACTGGTCTAGAGGAAATCTCTGAATTCGAACCAGTTAAACCTCACTTAAAAATTGACCTTAGGTCGCATCTTGCACATATAGAGGATTGGGTTATACACACACACACACACACACACACACACACACATATATATATATATATATATATATATAATTGGGTACTAAATAATCTGCAAGAGTTAATATGCCCCAAGACCAATCAACCAACCAAACAAATAGACGAAAAAATTGTATATATATACGTGGTATATTCAATAAGTTTCCAGGCTTTTTTGTACAGGCATTTAAAATTGTCATAGACTCTTGAAAATTCACTATGCTATTGCTATACATCTTATAAGATGACTGACCATTTTTTATGATTTCACGTTCAAATGAACAGCTACAGAAGCAATTGGAATACACCCTACTAAAACCTGATTGTCACAGCTGGTGAATTTCAAAAATGCAACCAGGACATGAGGACACTTTAGAAGAACGATATGCAATAAAATTGTGCTTTAAACTTGGAAAAAATGATGCCACAGAAACCTATGGAATGGTTCAGACTGCTTTTGGAGCATCTTGCATGAATCGAGCATGAGTTTTTGAGTGGCATAAGAGATTCAAGGAAGGCAGGGAATCTGTGAGGAATGATGAGAGGTGTGGAAGGAGGAAGGAAGTCAATGGACCAGAGTTGATTGGCCAAAGGGTTAGGGTTAGGGTTACAATGTTGAGGTTTTAAGGGAGTTCAGGAAGAGATTCCTAAAGAAGAGGCCAGCACTGTTCAAATCGGGTCAGTGGCATTTCCAACAGGACAATACACCAGTCCACAACTCCATCCTTGTCACAGACTATTTGACCAAGATGGGCATCAAGACACTTCCTCAGCCTCCCGATAGTCCAGACCTTGCTCCCTGTGACTTTTGGTTATTCCCAAAGCTCAGAGGCTGTCGTTATGAGATAATTGAGGAGATGAAAGAGGCTGTGACGAAGATCATTGACACGCTCACACAAGAGGACTTCCATGGGGCCTTCGGGATGTAGTTGAAACGGCAGAACAACTGCCTCGCAGCCGGAGGAGATTACTTCGAAGGGGACTGGAGTTTCATGTGTGTACTATCAATAAAAGTGCCCATACGATAAAAGTCTGGAAACTTATTTAATAACCCTCGTACTTATGACAAATAGAAGGACGTTCGAAAAAAAAAAAGGCTTTACAATGTCCGTGACCTATTGTTGAAAACATTGCGTTAGTTTTTGACAAGAGTTTGAATGTCGAATATATCTGGGGGGGGGGTTCTGAAGATTTCAAAGCGTAGACAATTCCTTCTAAATACTGAAAAATGACGCTATAAAATATATCAGACAAAATTGCTTCAAAAAAATGTTTTTTTAAATAAAATTTAAAATGTTGATTTTGTTATCGTTTTCGTTAGAGTAGGGTGTGTACTATACAATGATACTAATAAAATGTTATATGATTTAGGTTATGTTTTTTTATATTAATCATTCTTCGTTAATTATATTTTATTATTTAGTTTGGTAAGGCTTTGAACTACTCGGTGTCTCCTAGTTCAGGTGCATAGTCAGATGGTCACTCTTACGCCCGCGTGGAAAGGATATGACAATCATCAACTGTCATAATGAACCCCCAGACAGGAAATGAGGCTGGACAGCCGGTGGAGTGAATTGAGTGGGTGGTTGACGTCATTACCGGTGGAGATGTCCGGAGAATTTGAGGATTTTGAAAAGACGAGTAGGACGTTCGACCGTTGAACTGCGCGGCTGGGTTTTTCGGATCTATAATCAGTTCAGTTTGGGTCTCAACTGGTAGAGGTGGGTTGAGATCTTGGACATCACCAGATGCACCGTGTGTGTTGGTGGTAGTGAAGGTCAGAATTGTATGGTTAACATAGGCCTTTATGATTTATATCTCTCTCCTCGTGTCCCCAAGGACTGAAAGTAGAAAGGAATAAACTTGTTCGTACCACGTATATTTGTATTTTTACTATTGTTATCGAGATCTTTATGAGTTTATTACAATTTGCCAATTCGGAAAATTGACAAAGATATGACCTTTTAGACGTGATATATATATATATATATATTTTCATATTCATTCCAACATTTTCAGAAAGTGATACTTGGAAACGTTTAATACGATAGAGAAAGTCAAATATTTGGATTTTCAGAGGGTAGAGTGTTCGCCAATGGTCCGGGAGACAGGGGTTCAATCCAAGGTTGGGTCATACCAAAGACTTTAAAAATGGTACTTGATACCTCTTTGCTTAACACTCTGCATTATAAGGTACGTATCAAGGGTTAAGTGGAGCAATCCAGGGAAAGGAGTACCACCCTGCCCTACACCTTCGTGTAGTAGCTATTAAAAAGGAGCCTTCAGGTCGCCCTCGACTACGGTTGCCAACTTTTAGATGATTCGATATATTGACATTGGGAGGACGTCATCTCGGCAGATAATAAAAATATGTCGCTTTGATAAGTACAGATAGGGGAAGTAAAGACGAACTTATTTGCAACGTTCTCTTACGCAAAGACATATCAGCGTTGGCCGACCGGAAGGGACTCATAAACATCAGCTCTGTGCGAACACTGAATGCCGTCTAGAGGATCTGCCTGGGGCCATGGGTGATTGGGACAGATGGCGAGACAGAAAGGGTCATGGAACTCTGTACTTGATGATGATAATGTATATATATATATATATATATATAAAATTAACTTAAATCGCGAGTCGGAAATCTACTAAAGGTTCACCTTATCGGATCATCAGGAAGCCTAACCCCGACTAATGCTAAAGGAGAAAACGCCGTCTTATAATCACCAAAAACCCACCTACCTTAGAATTTACATAAATAAAAAATAAATAAATAAATGAATGAATAAAAAACCTTACTTTTATTAAAAAAACCCTCGTTATAAATACTTCGAAACCTCTCCCTAATTATAGAGCAACCACGCCCTTTTGTGTCTACAACTATTTAACATCTCCGATCTTTGGTTTAACATATCCCTACTTTTACAAGACGCTATTGCCAATTTTTCCTCCATGCAAAGCAAACAACTCCTATCTCCAGCCCTATATTTACGGCATTTCTTTATTACTTCCCATTTCATTATAGGATCTATCCCTTTGTTATCCTTGAGCTCCCACAGATAACTAGATGACGTAGTACTATGCCTATATTTCTCGTGGGAGAAACTCGTTTTATAGTTATAGTACCTAGTCTTAAATTCCCATTGCGTCGACCCAAAGTATACCTTTTTGTTTCTCTTATTATTCGGATCACTATATACTTCTTTTTCCCCCGGGCAGTGATTCGAGATACTCTTATCTCTTGTTCCTGGCGGTTTTTTTTCTTTTTTTCTGGTACCGTGAATGCTGGTAGATATTAGATTAGTAAATATATATATATATATTCGAAATCCAATGATTTTTAGAAGTTCTTTATATATATATATATATATATATATATATATATATATATATTTTCGAAATCCAATGATTTTTAAAAGTTCTTCATATATATATATATATATATATATATATGTATATATATATATTCGAAATCCAATGATTTTTAAAAGTTCTTTATATATATATATATATATATATATATATATATTCGAAATCCAATGATTTTTAAAAGTTCTTTATATATATATATATATATATATATATATATATATACATATATAAATAAATAAATAAATATATATATATATATATACATATATATATATATATATAAAGAACTTTTAAAAATCATTGGATTTCGAATATATATATATATATAAAGAACTTTTAAAAATCATTGGATTTCGAATATATATATATATATATATATATATAAAGAAGTTTTAAAAGTCATTGGATTTCGAATTACAGGGATATTGAAGAAAGAAAAGCCTACATTAGAATTATACCATATATACAAAAACATATATAAAAACTCAAACATGTACACACACACATATATAGATACACACATATACATACACACTAACGTATATATACATACATGTACACACACACATATATAGACAAATATGTATGTATACACAGACCTACAAACACACACTCACACACACATATATACACTCACATACACAATATACACTCCCACACGCACACTCATCTATATATATATATATATACACACATGCAGACATATATATACACAGATATACACACACAAATATTTATATATATATCCACATAAATGTATATATGCGCGCACATACACATACACACAACACGCACACACACACACATATATACACCCGCACACATCCGTGTACTCACGCATACATGCATACATACACATATATACACCCACAAATGTATGTATTTATATATATATATACATTTGCGCGAGTATATATATATATATATACACACATACATACGCACATATGTATCCCCCATATATATATATATATATATATAAATGTACAACAACTTGTCATTTTCTTTCAATACAGTGTTTGATATCACATGGTAGAACCCTTCATACGTTTTCAAATCTTGAAATTCCAATTTCAAATCTTGAAATCCCAATTTCAATCCGTCGATAAATGCGGATTAAAAGAAGATTGCTTGCACAAATACTTTCTTCGCTTTACGGACAGTTTCGTGAGGCATTCTCAATCATCAGACGCGTAATATGATACTTTTTCACTTTCCGTTTACAACTTGCTAATTCTGACCCTGTTACCCCTCCAACAATAAATTTGGACGCGGTGATAGTTGTGATAAGCACCTGCGAAAAACCGGGTGATTAAAAAAAACGTTATCAACCTTATGGGAGCACCTTTATGATATAATTTCAAGCAGTTTCCACATGTTCACCATCCCTGTCATCACATTCTTGCAATCTCCCACAGCTAATTAAAAACAATGTAGATACTTCCATGGGAGTATCTTTATAAGAAAAACAGTATCGATATTACTGAGACCACCTGGGGCGTTATATCATCATAAAAATGTTAACTTTTAAAAACACTGTATATATAAGAAATTCACTAAGGTTTTTGTTTAAATGTGTCATGAATGGGACACATAATAATGTTGTATACTCTTAACTATTATGATATCAATAACAACGGTACTACGTGGTGTATTCAATAGGTTTCCAGACTATTTTTATACAGGCACTTAAAATTGTCATAGACTCTTGAAAATTCACTATGTTATTGCTATATATCTTATGAGATGACTGACCATTTTTTATGATTTCACGTTCAAATGAACAGCCACAGGGGCAATTGGAATACACCTTGATAAAGCCTGATTGTCACAGCTGGTGAATTTCAAAAATGCAATCTTGACGTGAGGACACTTTAGAAGAACGATATGCAATAAAATTGTGCTTTAAACTTGGAAAAAATGATGCCACAGAAACCTATGGAATGGTTCAGACTGCTTTTGGAGCATCTTGCGTGAAACGAGCATGAGTTTTTGAGTGGCATAAGAGATTCAAGGACGGCAGGGAGTCTGTGAGGAATAATGAGAGGTGTGGGAGGAGTAAGGAAGTCAATAGAGTCAGAGTTGATTGGCCAAAGAGTTAGGGTTAGGGTTACAATGTTGAGGTTTTAAGGGAGTTCAGGAAGAGATTCCTGGGAAAGAGGCCAGCACTGTTCAAATCGGCTCTGTGGCATTTCCACCTGGACTATATACCAGTCCACAACTCCATCCATGTCACAGACTATTTGACCAAGATGGGCATCAACAAAGTTCCTCAGCCTCACTATAGTCTAGACCTTGCTCACTGTGACTTTTAGTTATTCCCTAAGCTCAGAGGCTGTCGTTATGAGACAATTGAGGAGATGAAAGAGACTGTGACGAAGGTCATTGACACGCTCACACTAGAGGACTTCCGTGGGGCCTTCGAGAAGTTGTTGGAACGGTAGAATAAGTGCCTTGCAGCCGTAGGATATTACTTCGAAGGGGACTAGAGTCTCATGTGTCTACTATCAATAAAAGTGCCCATACGAAAAAAGTCTGGAAACGTATTTAATGATCCTCGTACAAATACATATTCAAATAAACAATACAAAGGCTGTCGGATACGGGCGAACTCTGTGTTGTGCAGGTAAGTAAGTAAGTAAAGTTAGCGACCATAGTCGAGGGTGACCCGAAGGCTCCCTTTTCGCTAGCTACTACACCAAGGTGTAGGGGAGGGCGCTACTCCATTCCCTGGATTGCTCCACTTTACCCTTGAACCGTACCTTATAATGCTGAGTGTTAAGCAAGGTGGTATCAAGTTCCATTTTTAAAGTCTTTGGTATGACTCGACCTGGGATTGAACCCAGGTCTCCCGGGCCATTGGCGAACACTCTAACCGCTGGGCCAATGTCCCGGTTGTGCAGGTACGAACGTTTTATTATTAACTTCTGTTTTCGGTTCTTCGACACGAGGAGAGAGACACAATTGTTAAAAGTTTTTCGTATCATACTATGCTAACAACACCCCCAACGTTCAGCACATCTCGTGGTGTTTTAGATTTCAATTCATCTTCGCTGGTCAGGACCTTCAAAACTTGACCGCCACCGCAACGGTAGAAAACTCAACTCAATGGCAGAGAACTCAATTCTCTGCCCCAATGGCAGAAGCTCAATTGTCTGCCTTCATGGTCCAATGTCAACCTTCAACACCATGGTCGGACCCTTAACTTCTCAACACCATGGTCGGACCAAACTTCTCAGCACCATGGTCGGAATTCAACTGCCGTGATTTTTTCAAAATCTTCCAAATTCTCAGCCCATCTCTTCTGGTTATGGCGTCATCCACACTCCATCCCCATTTTTCTGTCTGGGGTTTATTATGACAATGGTGATTGTCATATCCTTTGCGCACGAGCGTTAACTGCACCTATTGACTACAGACCTGAACTCTCAACCCGAATAGTTCAAAGCCCAACCAAACTGAATGATAAAATATAATTAATGAAAAACGATTAGAATAAAAAAACATCCCTTAATTATATAACAATGAAACTCGAACTCACTTGTGAAGGTTTGCTAGTCTAGCTTGCTGACCATTACCTCTACTGGGGCGTCCGACTGTGGCCTTTAGTAATTTACTAAGCTTTTTGTATAGATGTGGCACAAGGCTTTATGAATGGAAACCTAATGAAACACGAAATCGCTCGTGAAGGTTTCACTTTCCGTTTACAACCATTACCCCACCTGGGGTGCTCGGCTGTGGCCTTAGGTAAATTACTAAGCGTTTTACGTAGATGTGACTCAAGGTCATATGAATGGAGCACTCAATGAGACTTGAACTTACAAGAGAAGGTTTTATTAGTGTAGCTTGCTAACCATTACACCACCTGAGGCGACCTTTGGTAATTTACTAGGTTTTTTGTTTAGATATGGCATAAGGGCGTATAAATAGGGCACCCAATAAAGATCGAATCACTCGTGAAGGTTAGCTAGTGTAGCTTGTCAACCATTACACCACCTGAGGCGCCCTGTTGCGACCTTTGGTTATTTACAAGGTTATTTGCTTAGATGTGGCATAAGGGCGTATAAATAGGGCACCCAATAAAGATCGAATCACTCGTGAAGGTTAGCTAGTGTAGCTTGTCAACCATTACACCACCTGAGGTGCCCTGCTGTGACCAGGACGTAAATATTAAAACATTTAAGCATATTGACTTTAACATCTATTTATGCATTTATTTTTTAAAATTCTGTATTGATTGTTTGATTTTAGTGACGTGTCAACCCATTTGGGATATTTGAAGCCTAAAGGATACGGAATTGTGTTAATTATATATATATATATATATATATATATATATTATATTTACAATATTTCTGTGTAATTGTTTTTTGATAATTTTTTTCATACGATTATACGATATCAAGTATTCCGATCAAATACGAATAATTTGCACACAGTTGTTTGGTTTCAAGTATTCCTATCAAATACAAATAATTTGCACACAGTTAAATGGTTTCAAGTATTCCTATCTAACACAAATAATTTGCACACAGTTAAATGGTTTCTAGTATTCCTATCAAATACAAATAATTTGCACACAGTTGTATGGTTTCCAGTATTCCTATCAAATACAAATAATTTGCACACAGTTGTATGGTTTCCAGTATTCCTATCAAATACAAATAATTTGCACACTGTTATATGGTTTCAAGTATTCCTATCTAATACAAAAATGTGCACATAGTTATATGGTTTCAAATATTCCTATCTAACACAAATAATATGCACACAGTTAAATGGTTTCAAGTATTCCTATCAAATACAAATAATTTACACACAGTTGTATGGTTTCCAGTATTCCTATCTAATACAAATAATTTGCACACAGTTGTATGCTTTCAAGTATTCCTATCAAATACAAATAATTTGCACACAGTTAAATGGTTTCCAGTATTCCTATCTAAGACAAATAATTTGCACACAGTTAAATGGTTTCAAGTACTCCTATCTAATACAAATAATTTGCACACAGTTGTATGGTTTCAAGTATTCCTATCTAATACTAATAGTTTGCACACAGTTAAATGGTTTCCAGTATTCCTATCTAAGACAAATAATTTGCACACAGTTATATGGTTTCCAGTATTCCTATCTAACGCAAAAAATTTGCACACAGTTAAATGGTTTCCTGTATTCCTATCTAAGACAAATAATTTGCACACAGTTAAAGGGTTTCCAGTATTCCTATCTAATACAAATAATTTGCACACAGTTGTATGGTTTTAAGTATTCCTATATAATACAAATATTTTGCACACAGTTATATGATTTCAAGTATTCCTATCTAATACAAATAATTTGCACACAGTTAAATGGTTTCCAGTATTCCTATCAAATACAAATAATTTGCACACAGTTGTATGGTTTCAAGTACTCCTATCTAATACAAATAATTTGCACACAGTTCTATGGTTTCCAGTATTCCTATCTAATAGAGGGTGAGTCCCTGTCACGAATTGGTCTGCGACATCGTTGTAAGCGTGTTCGAACAGCAGCCACGCTATAACGTTTTCTTTTGGACTAATACCCTTTGGAAAGATATGAACCGTCTTATCCTGCCAGCTGTGGGATAAATAATAACATGAATGTTCTTATGAAAGGAAGGCTTAGGTATTTAATAACCCAAGAAGATTGATATTCCGTAAAACTCTTTCTTATATCATCATCATCATGTCGTGCCGCTAGCACGGATATCCCGGACCCTCTCTCGCTACTTCTTCCTATCGTTCATCGTCTCAGGCAGGTCTTCAGGGCTATGTGTATCCTCACACAGCTGCTGTATGTATGTTCTAGCTGGTCGTACTTCTTTTGCCCTGGCCATATGTGGGGGTCCATAGGAGTACATCGCTTATGAGCTCGTCTCTGCTTCTCCAGCAGTGTCCTGCATGTCAGGTTCGTCTAACTTGGATAGTTTTCGTGATGGGAGGTAGGTGGCCGTATGTTCGGTGCTTTGTGGGGTGTTGCCGCCAGGACTTATTCAATATTGCTCTCAAACATTCTGGTGCAATTGCCGTCTAGCTTCTTCTCCAGCCGTTTTGTTAGCGTTCAAGTGGTGCATCCATACAACAGTATCGACACGACCGCTGCCTGGAAGAAACTGCGTTTCATTTTATCGGTCAGGTCACATATCATAAGTTTTAATTCGTAGCTTGACTGATTGATTTTAACGGCAGGTCAACCTGTCAATGGTTATTTTATGCGTAGAGGTTAGGGAATCGCGTTGACTGTACGTATATATTTACATTTTTCTGAAGTTTTTAAAAGAGTTTTTTGTTTGCACACAGTTATATGATATGAAGTGTTCCTATCTAATACAAATAATTTATTGCCCAGTCGACTGGGGCTGTAGAATACACCGACTGCATCTCTACGGAGGTATAAGACCCCCCCCAACGAGTTTCCTGGATATGACACTAGGCAACCTGATGGTGAGGTTCTAGTAATGCTGCAGCTTTGGGGAATGCAGAGTACCCCTTCATTGCCATCGTTCCCAGGTCCACATGCACAGAATGGTAGAACCTGATAGGGTCCTATCTATGGATTAAATAGAACTAAATTGCATACCTATGCTAAACTGAATTGCTTGAAAGAGAACTGTTTTGACATGAAAACTGCGTACTTATGCAAAACTGAATTGTTGGAAATGGAACAGTTTTGACATCTGACTGTTTGTGGACAAAAACTATACTTATATGAAACTGAATTGTTTGAATTAGAACTGTTTGACTCAACTGAATAGGGTTCTATCTATGGGTTGAATAGAACTAAACTGCATACTTATACTAAACTGATTTGCTTGAAATAGAACTGCTTTGACATGTAAACTCTGTATTTATGCTACACTGAATTATTTGAAATAGAACTGTTCATTTGTATAAAAATGGATTTGGCATTAAATAACCCACAAAGGTTGATATGCCAGCTGGGTGGGTAAATTATATGGTTTCAAGTATCTTATGAGACGGATACTTAGTAAAGCTTTAAGTAATTATTCTAAATACAAATAATTTACTGTCATAGGATATCAAGTATTCCTTTCAAATACAAACGATTTGCACACGGTTGTGAGGATTTAAGTAAATCTAATACTAATTATTTGTTGGCAATCAATTACATGACATTAGATATTCCTATCTAATACAAATGACCTGTCGGTTCCAGGTTCACTTTGGCCCGGAGTGAAGCACCTGCAATGGTCTAATCTATGGGTCAAATAAACCTGTGTTACATTTAAACTGAGTGCAAATAAATGGCTTATGCAAATTTGTATTGTCAGAAATAGAACTGTTTGATCATTTAACTATGTAAACAAATGACTGATATTTAATTGAATTGTGATGCATAGCAAAACTTGGAACTATTTAACTTTGTTGTCTTATGCTAGATTGAATCGTTAGAAATAGAAGTGTTTGATCATTTAACTATGTAAACAAATGACTGATATTTAATTGAATTGTGATGCATAGCAAAACTTGGAACTATTTAACTTTGTTGACTTATACTATATTGAATCGTTAGAAATAGAAGTGTTTGATCATTTAACTGTGTGTATCTACAAAATGTGTTTTTCTAAATTATATATTAGATATATATGTGAAAAGAGAGTTTGGCATTAAATAACCAAGAATGGTTGATATGCCATAAAATCAAACGAAACCAAACCATATCTAAAACAAAGAATTCTCGCTTTATGGTTTCAAGTAACAAATAATAATAATGATAATAATCCTTAGTAAACAGGGTGGGATGTCCTCGTGGTGTAATGGTTAAAGCGATGGACTGTGGAATCGTACTAAACGAGTTCGAACTCCAGTCGCGCTATTACGTTCATTTTCGGGCAAATACCCTTGGGAAAGGTATGAACCCTCTTATCCTCCCAGCTATGGGTTAGATAGTACCACTACTGTTCTTCTAGGAGAATGGCTTTGGCATTAAATAACCTACAAAGGTTGATATGCCACTAAACAAATAAAAAACAAAAAACAAACCAAACCAAACCTTAGTAAATAATTAGAGCTTCAAGTAACTATTCTTAATACTAATATTTAAAAAATATCTTCTATATAAATCTATTTGACCAATAGACTTAGTTGGGGTGGTAGAATACGCCTTATGAATCGCTATAGACGGGTAGGACTCACTAACGAATCTCCTGTTTGGACTCAAAACCATCTGATGGTAAGACTCCTGGAATTCTGGATCTTCAGTAAATGTAGATTACCCTCCATTGCCATTACTCCCAGGTCCACTCTGATTCTGAGGGGAAATACGTGTAGGAGTTCTATTTGTGGATCACACTGAACTATTTACTCCTTTACTAGACTTGAAACCATTTATGTTATATAGAATTTTTTGTGTTAAATAGCAATACTTGAAATCATTTAACTGTGTGCAAATAAAACTATTTATATTTGATAGCAATACATGAAACCATTTAACTAGGAGCAAATAAAACTATTAATGCTGGATAACGATTATTGTATCCATTTAACTGTGTACAAATATAACTATTAGTGTTAGATAGCAATACTTGAAACTATTTAACCGTGTGCAAACAAATAAGCTCTGGCTCGTCTAAAAATAATGTTACCAACGAACAGTTCATTTACAAATAATATATATTTGATAGATATGTATAAACAAGATTTGGCATTAAATAACTTAAAAGGGTTGATATGCCGTAAAACACATCAATCACCCAACCAACCTTGACCCATATAATCGACCCTAATAGATACTTTGCCCAGTCGGCTGGGGCTGTAGAATACACCGACTGCTTCTCTGTAGAGGGGTAAGACCCCCCCCCAAACGAGTGTCCTGATTATGACACTAAACATTCTGATGGTGAGGTTTCAGTAATGCTGGAGCTTTGGGGAATTGCCATCGCTCCCAGGTCCACCCTGGCCCGGCGTGGTAGCGCCTGGTAAGGGTCCTATCTATGGGTTGAATAGAACTAAACGATGGTTGGCGTTTACTGTTTTTATACATTTAAACTGCGCATTTATGCTGAACTGAATTGTTTAAAATAGAACTGTTTTGACGTTAAAACTGCGTACTTATGCTAAACTGAATTGCTCGAAATAGAACTGTTTTGATATCTAAACTGTGTACTTATGCTAAACTGAATAATTTGAAATTGAACTGTTTTTGACATTGAAACTGTACTTACACTAAACTGAATTGTTATATATAGCAGCTTGAATAGTTTGAAAGAGAAATGTTTTTGACAATTAAACTGTATACTCATGCTAAACTTAATTGTTTGAAATAGAACTGATTATTTACATAAGAATGGATTTGGCGTTAAATAACCTACAAAGGTTGATATGCCATAAAACCCAAACCAACCAACCAACTAACAGGTACTATCTCAGAGTGGATCTAAGGGTAAGGGCAATGAAAGGGTACGTCACTCTATCTAAAGGTGCAGAACTGGAACCTCACCCTCAGATAAAGTTTCGTGTCATACCCAGGATACTCTATGTCCAAGTGGTAATTATTTGCATTTCATCGTTTCGTGGCGTAATGGCTTAAGTGTTGGGCAGTTGCGTTAAAGTCAACGAGTTCAAAATCCAGTCGCGCTATTACATTCACTTTCGGACTAATACCCTTTGGAAAGACAAGAACCTCTCATCTTCTCACTGTGGATTTAATTGTATCATGATTGTTTTGGCATTGAATAACCCGTGAAAGTTTATATGTTATTAAACAAAGAGACCAAACAATTTTGATCGGCACGAACCGACTAAAAAAATTATATTGTGTAGATTATGGAAATTTACTAAGCTTTTTGCTTAGATATGGCACAAGGCCATATGAAAGGGGCACCCAATGAGACTCGAACTCACTCGTGTAGGTTTGCTAGTCGAGCTTGCTAACCATTACACCACCAGAGGTGCCTCATATTGTGTAGATTATGTCTTAAAACACAAAATTTACACAGTATTTTGAGAAAACACACGGACATGTTTACACAAAAATGCAACAAGCTTGCAGTGAAAATAAACTCACATTAGGAGAAAGAATATTATAAATAAACACATATTCCAGTGGATATTTCTCTAATGGCCATTAGGCCGAAACCCCATTAGTTTGGACTATATATATAACTTACTTACGGTCATCCTGTCCTGTGCTGTGCATGGAAAGGCATGTAGTCGGGAAAAAATATGTAGTTCTCATGTTTAATTCGCGCCGCTAACTTTCAAACCGAAAAATCAGGGAAAATAGAGCGTCTTAAATAAATAAGTAAATATGAATCATTATTTTAGAAATTTGGTCACTTAAGTTCGGTACTTTTTACTCACGGCTGGCAACAACATAGCTTTCTGTTTCATCTTGATATACGTGGTGAATTCAATAACTTTCCAGACTTTTTTTTGTCCGGGCATTTAAAATTGTTGTAGACTCTTGAAAATTCACTATGTTATTGCTATACGTCTTATGAGATGACTGACCAACTTTTAAGATTTCACGTTCAAATAAACAGCTACAGCAACAATTGGAATACACCCTACTAAAGCCTGATTGTCACAGCTGGTGAATTTCAAAAATGCAATCTGGACGTGAGGACACATTAGAAGAAGGATATGCAATAAAATTATGTTTTAAACTTGGAAAAAAGGATGCCACAGAAACGTATGGAATGGTTCAGACTGCTATTCGACCATCTTGCATGAATCGAGCATGAGTTTTTGAGTTGCATAAGAGAGGTGTGGGAGGAGTAAGAAAGTCAATACACCACAGTTGATTGGCCAAAGGGTTAGTGTTAGGGTTACTATGTTGATGTTTTACGGGAGTTCAGGAAGAGATTCCTTGGGAAGAGTCCGGCACTCTTCAAATCGAGTCAGTGGCATTTCCAGCAGGACTATATACCAGTCCACAACTCCATCCTTGTCACAGACTACTTGACCAAGATGGGTATCAAGACACTTCCTCAGCCTCCCAATAGTCCAGACCTTGCTCCCTGTGACTTTTGGTTATTCCCTAAACTCAGAGGCTGTCGTTATGAGACAATTGAGGAGATGAAAGAGGCTGTGACGAAGGTCATTGACACACTCACAAAAGAGGACTTCCATGGGGCCTTCCAGAAGTTGTTGGAATGGTAGAACAAGAGCATTGCAGCCGGAGGAGATTACTTCGAAGGGGACTAGAATTTAATGTGTGTAGTATCAATAAAAGTGCCCATACGAAAAAAGTCTGGAAACTTATTTAATGATCCTCGTATCTTGCTTCGGTAACTTTCTTCACACAACTTCAAGAGAACGTGAAATAGATAGATAGATAGATAGATAGATTTTAAAAACATGTCAAGCAGTCTAGGGCTACTCTATGTCTAGAGGTTAGAGAATTAAGTACATTGTACATTTAGGCCCACATTTTCTAACAGTTGTATGGTTTCAAGTATTCCTATCTAATACAAATAATTTGCACACAGTTTTATGGTTTCAAATATTCCTATCTAATTACTAATTGTCATTTGTTTGCACTCATTTATATTTTTCATGTAATTAACAAAATTTGTTCTAAATAAGCAATCATAGCTTCAAGAATTCTTAATACAAGTAAATTACTGTTATATGATATCATGTGCTTCTTCTAATACTAACAATTTGTAAACAGTTGTATGGTTTCAAGTATTCCTATCTAATACAAATAATTTGCACACAGTAGTATGGTTTCAAGTATTCCTATCTAATACAAATAATTTGCACACAGTTGTATGGTTTCAAGTATTCCTATCTAATACAAATAATGTACAAACAGACCATTTTGACCCATAAATGGAACCCTAACAGATACTACTACTCCAAGTCAGAATGGACCTGGGAGTAATGGAAACAGATGAGTACACCCTGTTCTCACACACACACACACACACAGAGGCACACACATATATACAGGGTTTCAAACACACACACACACACACACACACTGGCACACACATATATACAGAGATTCAAATACACACACACACATACACACACACACACACACACATATATATATATATATAAAGTAAAGTTGCGGACCGTAGTCGAGGGCGACCAGAAGGCTCCCTTTTCAATAGCTACTACACCGAGATGTAGGGGATGGCGCAATTCCTTTTCCTGGATTGCTCCACTTTACTCTTGATACGTACCTTATGCTGAGTGTTAAGCAAGGAGGTATGAAGTACCATTTTTAAAGTCTTTGGTATGACCCGACCAGGAAATGAACCCCGGTCTCCCGGGCCATTGGCGAACACTACCACTAAGCCAATGGGCTGGTCGCGTACCTATATATACATACAGATGACATATGTACATGAATACACATATCACATCTCTTTATCCACACACATGTACATCCATAGACAAACACACACAGATTCACTGACACATATATACGGAGATTCAAATATATATATATATATATATATATATATATATATATATATATATATATAACCATACACATATTCGCGTATCTCTACATGCATACACAAATGCCATGTCTATATGCACACACACACACACACACACACACACACACACACACACACACACACACACACACAGAAATAGAGAGAGGGATGGAGTTAAGAGGGGGAAGATTCCAAATTCGTATTTGACTCTATTTGAAAACAAAACAAACCATATCAAAATAAAACAACAATTGTGCAAAGATTTCTCAAGCACTCGATGATGTCATGATGCACTAACTTGACTTCAAAGTCCTTATTCACCTTCTTTCCTCGTTCTCTTTCTAAATAATAGTGACACGGAAAGATCAAATTCAGTGCAAATCTCTTTTTTTTTTTTCTCTCTATTCTGAAGTCTCTTCTTGTACACCTCTTTCTCATTCTTCTCATTGATCCTTTTCTTGCAAATATACATATATATATATATATATATATATAAAGAAGAAGAAATTATATATATGTATAATTTCTTCTTCTTCTTCTTCTTCTTCTTCTTCTTCTTCTTCTTCTTCTTCTTCTTCTTCTTCTTCTATCTATCTATCTATCTATGTCATTCTGTTCTCTCTCTCTCTCTCTCTCTCTCTCTCTGATTTCTTTTTATAATTTCTTAGTATCTATCTATCTCGATTGGAACCCATTCCTATCTTCTTTTACTCTGATCATCTCTTCCTACTTACGTCTTCTTCTTCTTCTTCTTCTTCTTCTTCTTCTTCTTCTTCTTCTTCTTCTTCTTCTTCTTCTTTCTATCTATCTATCGATCTATCTATCTCATTCAGTTCTCTATCTCTCTCTCTCTCTCTCTCTCTCATTTCTTTTTATAATTTCTTAGTATCTATCTATCTCGGTCGAAACCCATTCCCATCTTTTCTTACTCTGATCATCTTTTCCAACTTAAGTCTTCTTCTTCTTCTTCTTCTTCTTCTTCTTCTTCTTCTTCTTCTTCTTCTTCTTCTCCATCCCCTCACCGTCCCTTATGCCTCAAACGTTCCAATTACCCTTATCGTCATCTCTTTCCCTTAACCCGGATTTTTAATGAGAATCCATTTGTCCATTACCGTGGTCCCGTGCTTCGTTGGTGGTCATTTTCCACAGTGTCGAGTGGGTAGGTGGGGATAGACACCGGATAGTGTATGTGGGGTGATGGGCGTCTTATGCAGGGAGACAGGGAGGAAAAAGGGGTTTGATGAATGGCTATTGTACTGTTAACAGATAACAATTCCTCTTGGAATTAGTGAATCGTAGGGAGTGGATCAAAGATAATAATAGAAAAGTCCCGTTCTTTTCCGTGCTAAAATGTAATTCCCCTTTTAAGAAAACGCCAAGCCTACACAACTGACTAACGATAGAATTTGACTTTTAAAATTAGAGACGAGTGTATGATAACAAGCTGGATTTAGTCCTCGGATGAGAATTCTTTCTTGAAAAGGATCTCCAATATGCTTTCGAATCTTTTGTTGTTATTTGTAACTCAAAGTTTCGGCTGCTGTATCCTCCGGCCTTCTTCAGGTGTCCTTTGTAGAACTCCTTATTTGACCAAAAGTCATACTTTAAAACTGATTTTCCCTTGTTAAATTATTTCCCTACCCGGATAATCAAGGGACTCCTGAAGACAGCCGGAGGACACAGCAGCCGAAACGTTGTGTTACAACTAACAAAAATAAAGATGAGAGCAGCTGTTCGAAAAATCACATACAAAATATCACACATCAAGCCTCATTTAAAAAATTCAGGCAAATAATGATTTCCACTCGTAGGTCATGAAAAATCCCTACTGAACTAGGTAGCTGTTGAGCTAAGGTAGAAAAATGCTATGAGTTAGGACTGAGACGACCTCCATTTTGAAAGCAATGTCTGCACTGCAGCTTTTGTTGCCTAATTGGTCAAGACACAGTCCATGTACGAGGATCATTAAATAAGTTTCCAGTCTTTTTCCGTATGGGCACTTTTATTGATAGTACACACATGAAACTCTAGTCCCCTTCGAAGTAATCTCCTCCGGCTGCAATGCACTTGTTCTACCGTTACAACAACTTCTGGAAGGCTCCATGGAAGTCCCCTTGTGTGAGCGTGTCAATGACCTTCGTCGCAGCCTCTTTCATCTCCTCAGTTGTCTCATAATGACAGCCTCTGAGCTTAAGGAATAACCAAAAGTCACAGGGAGTAAGATCTAGACTATAGGTGGGGGTGAAGAAGTGTCTTGATGCCAATCTTGGTCAAATAGTCAGTGACAAGGATGGAGTTGTGGACTGGTGTATTGTCCTGGTGGAAATGCCACTGACCCGATTTGAACAGTCCTGGCCTCTTGAATAGGAATCTCTTCCTGAACTCCCGTAAAACCTCAAAATAGTAACTCTAACCCTTTGGCCAATCAACTCTGGTGTATTGACTTCCTTACTCCTCTCACACCTCTCATATTCCCTCACAGACTCCCTGCCTTCCTTGAATCTCTTATGCCACCTAAAAACTCATGCTCAATTCATGCAAGATGCTCCAAAAGCAGTCTGAAGCATTCCATACGTTTCTGTGGCATTTTTTCCAAGTTTAAAACACAATTTTATTGCATATCGTTCTTCTAGTGTCCTCACGTCCAGATTGCATTTTTGAAATTCACCTGCTATGACAATCAGATTTTAGTAGGGTGTATTCCAATTGCTGCTGTATCTGTAGATTTGAACCTGAAATCATAAAAATTGGCCAGTCACCTCATAAGATGTATAGCAAT
Source organism: Sepioteuthis lessoniana (assembly GCA_963585895.1). Lineage (NCBI taxonomy): Eukaryota > Metazoa > Mollusca > Cephalopoda > Myopsida > Loliginidae > Sepioteuthis > Sepioteuthis lessoniana. The sequence continues at coordinate 77,147 of CAUZXS010001638.1, read as the reverse complement.
AACATAGTGAATTTTCAAGAGTCTTCGACAATTTTAAATGCCTCTACAAAAAAGTCTGGAAACCTATTGAATACACCATGTAAGACGATCTTCTGCAAATTGAAATGAGTGTCACGTGATGAATTCAATAAGTTTCCAGACCTTTTTGTACAGGTATTTGAAATTGTTGTAGACTCTTGGACATTTCACTATGTTGTTGTTGTACGTCTTATGAGATGACTGACCAATTTTTATGATTTCAGAATCAAATCAACAGCTACGGCAGCAATTGGAATACACCCTACTAAAGTCTGATTGTTACAGCTGGTGAATTTCAAAAATGCAATCTGGACGTGAGGACACTTTAGAAGAACGACATGCAATAAAATTGTTTTGAACTTGGAAAAAATACCACGAAAATGTATGGAATGGTTCAGACTGCTTTTGGAGCATCTTGCATGAATTGAGTATTAGGTTTTGAGTGGCATAAGAGATTCAAGGAAGGCAGGGAGTCTGTGAGGGATGATGAGAGGTGTGGGAGGAGCATGGAAGTCAATATACCAGAGTTGATTGGCCAAAGGGTTAGGGTTAGGGTTACTATGTTGAGGCTTTAAGGGAGTTCAGGAAGAGATTCCAAGGGAAGAGGCCAGCACTGTTCAAATCGGCTCAGTGGCATTTCCACCAGGACTATATACCAGTCCACAACTCCATCCTTGTCACAGGCTATTTGACCAAGATTGGCATCAAGGCACTTCCTCAACCTCCCAAATAGTCCAGACCGTGCTCCCTGTGACTTTTGCTTATTCCCTAAGCTCAGACTGTCGTTATGAGACAATTCAGGAGATGAAAGAGGCTGTGACAAAGGTCATTGACACGCTCAGACAAGAGGACTTCCATGGAGCCTTCCAGAAGTTGTTGGAACGGTAGAACAAGAGCATTGCAGCCGGAGGAGATTACTTCGAAGGGGACTTAAATTTCCTGCGTGTACTATCAATAAAAGTGCCCATACGAAAAAAGTCTGGAAACTTATCGTATGCCCCTCGTATGTTGGGTTTGTCGTAGCAGGTGGAATTCTTGCATAATGTAAGCCAGTAAACTAAATATTTTTTTCATTTTTCTATTTGCTCTTTTTCAAGTGTTCATTCCCATGGTTATTTGGCCAATTCATCCTCTTCACCTAAAAAAAACTTTTCGGCATCTTCTGGTGCCTTTAATGAATGTACTGCTACTACGTCTATTTTATTGACATCTCATTGGGTGGTGGTGGCATTAACCGAAGAATAGTCGAAAGGAACCAACAACTCTAAAATTATAAAATTTCTAAATACGAACTAATCTCCAAGACCCCAAAAAGCTACTTTCACTTTACCAGCATTGTTATTCTGTTAATTACTGGAATAAATGTTTTTTTTTTACTTATAAATTTCACTCCAGATCACAGTTTTAGCTGAAGTAGGCCCCTCGATAGCCCTCAAACAAAATATTTAAATTTAAACATTTTTTTAAATATCTGGTTACGTATATTGAGGAGTCGTCTGGGGTCCTTAAAATTAATTATACTAATTTTTTCTTCGATACACAGGTTACATCGGCAACGAGTTCAAATCCTGGACGAGACTGATTGCATTTCACATAGCACTAATACCCTTGGGAAAGGTATGAATCCAATTATTCTCCCTTCAGCTATGGGTAAATAGTAGGACAGACTAGGTTCTTCAGCCTTGGTGAGGCAACTAGTCTAGGAGAAGGAAAACTCTGAATTCAGACCTGTTAAACTCCGCCTAAAAATTGACCTTGTGTCATATCCTGCCCGAGCAGAGGGGTTGGGTAAATATGGTTACATCGGCTATTGAAGCTATTTGCAGTTGAAGATTGTCACACTATTTTCCACTTTATCTGGTGGGGTAGCCATTGATCCTAAGGTTCCAAAAGTATTTTATAGTGCTGTTTGGTTCCTAAGCCGAAGATCGGCTAAAGAATGTCTAAGACTATACAGTTTTTATTTCCAATTCTCCACCGAAATCCCATTGTATATTCTCTTCCCATCATTATTATATTCCATGGGGGAAAGACACGCTTGGTATACCACGTTCTCCGTGGGTGCCCGTGGTGTAATGGTTATCGTCGTAGGAAATGAACACGGTGACACAAGTTCAAATCCTGGTCGAGACTGATTGCATTTCACATAGCAGTAATACCCTTCGGAAAGGTATGAATCCAATTATTCTCCCTCCAGCTATGGGTAAATAGTAGGGCAGACTGGTTCTTCAGCCTTGGTGAGGCAACTAGTCTAGAAGAAAGAAAACTCTGAATTCAAACTGCTTAAAAAATTGACCTTGAGTCATATCTTGCCCGAGCAGAGGGGTTGGTAATTAGGATATCACGTTCTCCGAGTTACATCGTCCGTCCGTTCATCTTTTCTTCAACAGTTACAGGGTACTCTATCCGACCCCTTATTATTCCTATTGTGGTTATCTAAGATTTTATACATATTGTTTGTACAAGAGTGACTGTTTTTAACGGTGTTTCTATTAAAATTTTTACTTACTTATATAAGTATATATTAGTTATATCCAGTAGGTGTCCAAAGATTATGGGTATGGAATATATATATATATATATATATATATATTTGTGTGTATACCGTAAACTATTTTTATCATTAAGGGTTTTCGGACTATTGTCTACATTGTTATTTCCACAACGTTTCGGCCGATATGTCCTTCGGCCTTCTTCAGGTGTTTGTCGAACTCGGGAGCCTTCACGGAACTTCGAACTACATCCTTTATTGAATCCAAGGGGTTTGCCTGTTCTGATTCCGTTAGCCATAACCGGGTACAAGTGTTAAGTATCCCTGTATTGTATCTCGCCTACAGTCAGCATTGAACCTGCAACCTCCTGATGATTGTCTCCTAAGAAGCTTCGGGAACCAACGCCTATAACCGTTACGCTATGTGTCCTGCTGGACAATTCAGAGTGAATTTTTGGGATTTATAAACTTGGCTAGAATTACTACAATTATGTATGATTTTTTTTATCTGTGCTCATATTTAGATTTTTTAAAAATTTAGACAACTAAGACCGTAAACTATATTTGCTGATTTCACCCCCAGAAGAAACGTCTATGTCATCTGAAGGGGGTGGGGGGGAAATAATATTCTTCGTCGAAATGAATATATAATGGCACTTAAACCGCAGTTGGTTTTTCTTTCATTTACGTTATATATATATATATATATATATATATATATATATGTGTGTGTGTGTGTGTGTGTGTGTGTGTGTGTGTGTGTGTGTATTTTGGCAGCGTTTCTTCGTTAATACAAATTTCATTGAATATGATAGACATTTTCTGTTAACATATTTTCTTCTGGATCCGTTCGTATTGCCGTATTGCTTTTATGGTATTCGGCAGGAATTGATTTATGTATTGTCAATGGTTGTATATATCCCTAGTACTTTCTGTCCGACTTTGGGCCATCATCAGGGGAGGATCTTTTACAAAAGGGATGTAGCTTTTGTTTTCGCATATTACAACTATGTAAAAGCGTCTTCAAGATTGAGTGTATTGATGTTATTCTTACAGAGTGTAATTCGTCTCTTCACGAGATCACGTCTGTATTCCAAAGTGCTGTTATATTTATGAGCTGCAGGATCATGGATTTTAAAATATGTATATTTTGGCAGCATTTCTTCGTTAATACAAATTTCATTGAACATAATAGACATTTTCTGTCTACATATTTTCTTCTGGATCCGTTCGTATTGCCGTATTATGAATCGAAACTATTCAAACTATTGCACTGTTGAAGTCAGCCAGAATACTGAGAAGAGTCCTGGAGACTTGAGGAGACTTACTGTCTCTCAGACTTCGGTGAAAAACCATCAGCTAACGCTGGTGTGAAAAACTCTCTAACGAGCAAAATAATAAACAACGATCGGAAAAAAAAAACCCAATAAAAAACAGCATGTCTCCGCTGATGAATACAAAAACAGTCGAAATTTGGCTGCCTTTTCAACAGGGCCTCATGCAACAGGATATAAAAAGAGCCTCTTTTGCAAAGCTAGACTTGTTGACCATCGGCATTGATTTGGATTCTCAGTAAGTAAAAAGTAAGTATAGATGGCGACCGTAGTCCCAGGCGACAAGAAGGCTCCCTTTTCAATAGCTACTACACCAAGGTGTAGAGAAGGGCGCTACTCCATTCCCTGGATTGTTCCACTTTACTCTTGATACGTACCTTATATTGCTGAGTGTTAAGCATGGAGGTATCAAGTGCCATTTTTAAAGTCTTTATTGACGCGACCTGGGATTGAACCCAGTTCTGCCAGACCATTGGTCACAGGTTAAGCTTAGTAAATTAGTAAGAGACTCTTGGCCTGATGATTGCATGGGCAAGAAACTGGCAGTCACCTGACGCCGTTGACATTATCTACGCTATTTAAACTTTGATTGGTCTGTCAGTCTGTTTGTCGGTCTGTCTCACAGCTTGTCTATGTCTGTCTCTGTCGGTTTATCTCTCTTTGTCTCTTGGTCAGTCATTCTGTCTGTCTATCTCTGTCTGTGTGTCTGTCTCCCCTTCCCTCTCTTTCTCTTTCTCTGTATACATACAAAATCACTCATGACGTAGAGTTTCACGTCATTGATTTTTAGGAGAGTATTCTATATCTTTTTATATATTATATATATTTATCTTTGTAATCTTGTGATATTTGTTCAGCACTGTATATTTCAACACTTTCTACATTGTAATAATCTTTTTGAGTTTTACCACCATAACATATCCATTTTATATATATATATATATATATATATATATATATATATATATATTCGTATAAGTGTTTGAAGTGAAAAATACCTTGAAAAGAATATGCATAAAAGTTATGTTTCTGGTGTTTGAAGGTTGTTATGACGTAGGGAGTTCATTAGTGTCTTTCATGTCGGAAGGGGTTCTATGCGCATGCGTCCAAATAGGCAACCGGATATAGTGTAAATTCCGTCTTGTGCTTGTCTACGGGTAGTGTAAACGATTTTCGTCGCCTTAGCACTCTTGGTTGACACGCTCAGCTATCAGCCACCCAGGGCGACCGGATTTACAGATCAAAGGGACCAGGGGACGCCCTGTATCGAAACTGGCACATTTTCTAAAATTTTTATTCTTTGAAGGAGCCGGCGCACCATTTAGCTGCACTAACAGTGTGGGGTCACTACGCATCCCTCTCGACCAAGACGAAAATATTCGTTTTGTTATTTAAAAGTTTTCTCTTTAACAACCCACGTTTATGAGTTCAGTCTTGAAAGTGATATTTTTTTTATTTTTCAGGTTGGCAACTCTGATTGAAAATCACGTGTTTAATATTAACACTGGATACGTATTCAGTTTTTGAGTGCCTGTCAGAATTTGCGTTCAGTTGAGATTATATCGACACGCGGCTAACGAAGGCATGGACAGCTATCGATAGGCTATCGATCATATGGAAATCAGACCTGACCGATAAATGAAACTCAGTTTCTTCCAGGCAGTTGCCGTATCGATACTGCTGTATGGATGCACTACTTGGACGCTCATGAAACGGCTGGAAAAGAAGCTAGACGGCAATTACACAAGAATGCTGCGAGCAATATTGAACAAGTCCTGGCGGCAACACCCCACAAAGCACCAACTATACGGCCACCTGCCTCCCATCACAAAAACTATCCAAGCTAGACGAACTGGACATGCAGGACACTGCTGGAGAAGCAGGGACGAGCTCATAAGTGATGTACTCTTATGGACCCCCACATATGGCCAGGCAAAAGCAGGACGACCAGCTCGAACATACATTCAGCAGCTATGTGAGGATACGGGGTGTAACCCTGAAGACCTACCAGAGGCGATGAACGATAGGGAGAAGTGGCGAGATAGGGTCAGGGATATCCGTGCTAACGGCACGACATGATGATGATGATGATGATTTTGGTGACCGAATCCTGAACATGGAGGGGGATACCCGCTGCCTAGTGGTTAACCTGCTGCATTGCGACATCGTAGTGAGCGAGTTCGAACTTCAGTTGTGCTATTACGTTCACTTTCGGACTAATGCCCTTGGGAAAGGCCTGAACCTCTTTATCTCCTCAGCTATCATTGTTCCTCTTTTACAAGCTTGTTTTTGGCATTAAATAACCCACGCAGGTTGATACCAAATTAAATAAAGAAGCCAAAGCAAACCAACGGGAGATCAAGTTCCGTCCTTGGCACAGGCTTTTAGCTGACACAAGGCATTTTAGATTGGTGACATGTCACTTTATAAGCTGAGGAAAATTTGATAAAATTGAGGTCCCTCATCAGATTTTATCAACGTAAGAATGATTGGTGATGAATTAACATCACCCATCTGATAATGGTTGCCAATCTGAAAAATGAATCAGTATCAATTTTCTAGACACGCTTTCCGTATACAAAAAATATTCCTTTGGTACAATATTTTCTTTATTCCTCCGATGACAAAGATCAAAACCCAGCTCGTTGCTTGCTATTTGGAAACTGTTAGGAAAATGAAAAAGTCATGACTAACCAACAGAGGACAGTGTCAGTTAAAGACTTCCAATCCTTGAGATTATTTTTCTGTTCACATTGACCAAAGCTTTGCTCTGTCATCACCATTTTTGGAACTGTTAACAACATACAAAAGGTTATAACTAACCAATCGAAAGTAGTGTCAGTCATAGACTTCCAGCACAGTGTCGAAGAGTAGGAATATAATATAATAATATAAGTTTATTTCTAATTTAGTTAATTTACTTTTACCAGCCAACCTTGTATACTTGTCCAGTTGTCAGGTGGATGATCATTTGCTCATTACAGGTACTGTTGTTGTAAAGCCATGAACAACTATACAAACACATATGCATGCAGAATCATAACGACGACACAATAAAGACGAGCGACACAGTTCTTTAGAAAAATATACCTCTCACTTTATTTGAAAGGGTTCGAAAGGGTTACTAAAGGTTTTACTATGAGATGGAGTTGGAGACCGAACAGAACTGCAACATATCGACCCCCACTCTTATGGCCATAACAGCGTTTCTTTCCCGTTCTCCTGGGCTGCTCAACCGGGGAGCTTAAGGCCCAGCCTCTCTGGGACATGTTCCGCATTCCAGCATCTTCTCTCCAACTGGTCTGATCTCCAACTGATTGAACTTCCTGTGCACCGAGTTATATAATAGTTCGACATCCACCTTCTTCTTGTGGGCGTCACAAATCATTCAACCCGTCCATGGTCAAGATTATATTCTGATATTCCTCGACCGGAAGCACCTGTTATTTACACTGGTGCATTTCCTATTTTGACAGTCCGGCCGGGTCGGAGGTCAATATACAACACTGTGTTAAGACCAGTGGAACAGCCCAATCAAAGCTAAGTGATATCACAACTACTGAGGCCTTGCGCTATTCTTAGATAGAACCAATTCTCAAATATTAGCTAATGAATATTGTGACAAGCAGCGACGAGACTTTTTAATACTTAGATGAGTGACTACTTAACAACTGTAGACAGCGTAAACAAGCCGATGTCTAAGGGCCAAACAAAGCAATAACAACACAACAGAGCCAGATCAGAAAAGTTAAGAAGTGATGAGCCCGTTCAGTATTTAGATGAGTAACTACTTAGTTACAACAAGGTAAGCAAACCGATGTCTATGTGACTAGCTAAACAAAGCTTTGGAAACGACCATTATAGGTACGCCTGAAGTAAAGTGGCAATAAGTATGTTCAGTACTGAGATGGGTAACCACTTCAACAAGACTAAACAAAGCTTTGGAAACAACCATTATAGGTACGCCTGAAGTAAAGTGGCAATAAGTATGTTCAGTACTGAGATGGGTAACCACTTCAACAAGACTAAACAAAGCTTAGGAAACAACTATTATGAACACAGAGGAAGTTAAGCTGTAATGAAACTGTTCAGTATTGAAATGGGTGACCCCTGAGTAACAGCGGAGAGCGCAAGCAACGTCGGATGTGAGTGGCAGACTACGGAAAACTTTGTAAATAACCGGATAATACAAACAGATCTGAGAAGTTAAGCAATGATGAGTTTGGTCAACGCTTAGATGAGAAATCCATTTAGTAATGTGCCCGGATAAGGTTGGTTGGTTGGTAGTGGTTTTATAGCATATCAATTCTTGTAGGTTATCTAATTCCAAATCCTGTTTATATATATATATATATATACATTGTCATCCACAGACAGACTGTTTAATTGTACCACGACTCTTCATTCTGGCTAGAAACGTAGGACGCTTGAAGCTGGGATCGAAACCTGCCCAACTTTACGTTAGACTTAGTATCATACCGCTCAGCCAACAAGCGAACTACATCAGCTAAGGAATTATCAGGCATTATGTAGCAGCCTTTGTTTGTTTACTTTGTGGCCTTTTCGGATATCAGAGTGCTCATTTCGTTCGAAGAGCTTTGCATTATGTGAGTGGCAGCCGTAAAATCCTTTGCCAGAGTGCTCAACCCACGTGGGGGAGCGTATAATTGAGAAAAAAGAAAATCAATGAGTATATTCAGATGGGATTTAAAAACTCTCTTCTTTTAACTTCGGAGGATATTTTTTCTATTTTTGTCATTGTTGTGTTCTGGTTAGTGAACACAAGTAGTAGTAATAATAAGACAAACCACGATATGTGAAGAAAAATAGTTATATTTACAGGAAAGAGTATTTACAAGAGAGAGACTGTTAGAAATAAGAACATAGGATTAGTGATAGAGTAATGATATACTTCAACAATAGGAACGGCTCTTCTGGTCTGACTCGTAGGCTTATTTCCAGACTGATCTCCGCTACTGCCATATATGGCAGATGGAACAGCTCATTACGCTGAAAATATATGTGATACCCAACAGTCATACGTAGAGATCCAGGTGACTTAATTTGAATATTTATAAAATTCAAATTCGCTATATATCTTTGTTAAGAAGATCCTCCAATACACAAAAAAAATCTTCGATTTGTAATGAGAGGTTTTCTTTTATCTTCATTTCCGTCCATTTTTCAGTAAAGACCTTTTTTATTTTTATTTTCATTTCGTTTCTACTTGGCATATTTTCGGTTTTATAGCATTTACAGAGTTTCTAAAATTTTTTAAATGAAAATGTATTTCAAAGAATTTGGTGATACATCTTTCGGGCAAATACCCTCGGGAAAGGTATGAACCCCCTTATTCTCCCTCCAGCTATGGGTAAATAGTAGGACGGTGAGGTAACTAGTCTAGGAGAAGGAAAACTCTGAATTCAAACCTGTTAAACTCCGCATAAAAATTGACCTTGTGTCATATCCTGCCCGAGCGAAGGGGTTGGTAAATATGGTAAAGGAATAAATAGTTCAGTGTGATCCACAAATAGAACCCCTACACGTATTTCCACTCAGAATTAGAGTGGACCTGTGAGTAATGGCAATGAAGGGTACTCTACATTTACCGAAGATCCAGAATTCTTGGAGTTTTACCAGGAAAACTCTGAATTCAAACCTGTTAAACTCCGCTTAAAAACTGACCTTGTGTTTATCCTGCCCGAGCGGAGGGGTAGGTAAATAAGATCTTAAATTCTTTTACAGTGTTGAATTCTTTATTAATCATTTTTTGTTTAGATTTTATAAAACTAACAAACAGTTTTGAAAGTTAGCAGTTAAAAGAAGAGATTTTTTAAAAAAAATCCCATCTGAAGAGCCCAGCAAACGGGTGAAATAAATCCATAATGGAATATATTTATTGATTTTCTTGTTTCTCAATGATAATTTGCTGTGTATATGCTTATTGATATATGTTTACATATTTTATAAACTTTACATTGAGCACTCAAATTGGATAATTCCAATTAAGTAAATTAGTACTTGATACTTCCTTGAATAATACTCAGCATTACAAGGTATGTATCAAGCGTAAAGTGGAGCAATCCGGGGGAAGAAGTAGCGCCCTCCCCTACACCTCGGTGTAGTAGCTATTGAAAATAGAGGCTTCGGGTCGGTCACCCTCGACTACGGTCGCAAACTTACTTATATTTACAGAATCTATTGATATATATGTATATAGGGTTATTCTCAGGCTGATCTCGGCTACTACCATATATGGCAGATGGAACAGCTCATTATGCTGAAAAGGTAGGTGATACCCAACAGTCATACGTAGAGATCCAGGTGACTTAATTTTATATATATATATATATATATGGAAGAAAATAATGGATTGTAATCCGACAGTTTGTAAAGAAAAATTGATAACAAGGTAATCCAAGTAGGAGAGAATTATTGAGCAACAAAGTCGACACTATAGCGTTTCGGTTCCACTGAACCATCATCAGGACTATGAGGGGTTATATTAGTGATTTTAAGTTAACGATGGATGTGTAAAAAGTGTTAAGATATATAAAAACTTTGGGAAATTTGGATAACAAGAAAAAGTTGGCTGTTTATGACAAGAAAAATTTGGCCGTTAGATCAATGAATCAGCGTTTGTTGTTTTAAAGTACGTCATCTGACCTATTAGGAACATTGTGCAGAATTCATGTTCCATTCGTTCAACGAGAAGGATTTCGAATCATTCCTTGTTTTCGACGAAGTTTAAATCCAATAAGTTTGGATTTTTCAAATATATGTGCCTCGGAAAATCCTAAAACACGAATATAAGCCTCAAGGCACAGACTTATGCAATCCGGGAAAATGTTGGGATGGACGAAGAAGCTGGACATGCTGGTAGGTATGATTTTTTTTTCTTGTATATGGTTGGTTATAAAAGTCTTCCTGTTTTTGAGTAGGTCTTAGCATCTACGAACCATCTTGATGTCATCGATATGAGATATCAAAATGGGGGAATGGGTTTGGTTCTTGTTAGTCAATGGGACAGAATGGAAGAAAATAATGGATTGTAATCCGACAGGTTGTAAAGAAAAATTGATTACAAGGTAATCCAAGTAGATGGAGAGATTTATTGAGAAATAAAGTCGACACATATATATATACATATAATTTGTAAATGGATAGTTTTTACGGAATGTTATTTTTAAAAAGATTTAAAACTGATTTGTTGGCACACAGTTAAATGGTTTCTTGCTATCTAACACTAATTGTGATATTTGCACATTGTAAAATGGTTTTGAGTATAGCAAATAATTAAATATTTCTATTTGACCCATAGATGGGATCCTAATAACTCTACCATTCTCGGTCACAGTGGACCTGGGAGTAATGGCAAGGAACGAGTACTTAACATTCCCTAAAATTCTTGCTCTGGAACCTCACCATCAGATGGTTTAGTGTCATAACCAAGACACTAGTTGGGTGGTCGGGGTCTTACCTCTTTGCAAAGGTACAGTCAGCGTATTGTATTGTTCAAGACGGCAGCGCTGCCAGACTAAGGACAATTTTATAAATAACAGCATCATATAAGCCAGTTTAATATTTAGATGGGTGACCACTTGGTCATGTATGTTTGGCGGGACCTCATTTTAAAGGAAGTTGTAGGATATGTATTTTCTCGTATGCTTTTTTTAATTTTCGGGGGTCATGCTGAAACAACAAAATTGGATCCTGAGATTTTCCTGGGTTTCTCAGATTGCACGATCTTCTTGTCAATGGTTGCTATCACGTCATGCCATCCCTTTTAGATTCCTGCAGTGCCAATGGCCAGACTTCCAGTGTGTCAACTCTGAAACCCGATAAAACTAACCCTTCTCATTAGACATAATCTGAGGCGAAATCCGACAATCAGATTCCTCAAAAGTTTTCTGGTTTTTGTCGAGTGGATCTGAGATGGTCTGTTTTGGCGTCCTTTTCAAAAGAAAAAGAAAAAGGCACCACGTTTCATTTCTTTTCTCGAGGAAATGAAAAAAGACGGCTGAAATTGATAAAATATTTTATTTCCTATTTTTTCTGTTATCTGTTTTTCTCTGTAACAGACTCACATTTGATAAAAAACATTAGCGTGACATTTCTTCTTTTATCTACAAGACTCATATATGGTCGGTTGGTTGTTTTGTTGGTTGCATTTAAAGGCATATCAACTCATGGGTTACTTTATGCCGAAGATATTTTTTTATTCTATTCCTTTGTTAATGGGGAATCATTGGAAAGCTTCGTTGATTTGTTGGTCTGGTTTTCATTTCATATACACCCTTGTAAGTTATTTAATGCTAAATCCTGTCAAGTAGGCTACGGTTGTAGAATACACTGACTGCATTTCTGCAGAGGGGTAAAATTCTCCCAACAAGAGTCCCAGATATGACATTAAACAACCTGATGGCGAGGCTCCAGTAATGCTGGAGCGTTGGGGAATGCGGAGTTCCCTTTTATTGTCATCGCTTTGACCCGGAGTGGTAGTACCCGATAGGTTTATATCTATGGGTTAAATAGAACTGTTTGACAATTTAAACTTTAAAAAATGACTTATGCTAAACTGAACTGTTAGAAATGGAACTGTTTGATCGTTTGACTGCGTGCAAACAAATGACTGATGTTTAAATGTATGGTGAGTGATACATAGCAATACTTGGAACCAATTAACTTTGACTCATGCTAAACTGAATTGTTAGGAATAGAACTGTTTGACCATTTAACTGTGTCTATATACAAAATGGGCTTAGGAATAATATATTTAATATATATGTAAAAACAGGATTTGGCATTAAAAAACCAACAATGGTTGATATGCTACAAAACCAAATCCCACCAAACTAGAGTCAAATCCTGCTTATATATATATATATATATATATATATATATATATATATATATATATATATATATATATATAGTTTGTAAACAACATTTTATAACCGCCAGAGACTCATTTGTTTGCACACAGTTAAATGGTTTCAAGTATTCCTATGTAACACTAACAATTTTATTTAATACCAGTCATTTGTTTGCACTCAGTTAAATAATGAAATAGTTTTATTTGAACCATAGATGGGACCCTATTAGTCACTATCACTCTCAGTCAGAGTGGAACTGGGAGTAATGGCTATGAAGATGTTATCTACTTTCCCCGAAGCTTTAGGACTAGAGCCTCACCATCAGATGTTTTAGTGTTATATCCAGTACACTCGTTGGGGGTGGGGGCTTACCCATCTGCAGGGATGCGGTTGACTTATTCTACAGCCACCCACAAGTCGACTGGAGGGATACTTGTATTAACTTTTACTTGTTTTCTTCATCGTACCTGTCAATCAGACTGTGTCCTCCTGTAGAGGAGGTAAGATCCTCTCCAAAAAGGGAGGGTTCTGTAAGGACGGTTCTAATGCTATGGGGAGAATGGAGTGCCCTTTCATAGCTATTAATCCCAGTTTCACTTTGACCTGAAGTAGTAATACCTGTTAGGGTCCATAGGTAAGTTTCTATTTTTAACGCCATATAAACCCGCATGGGTTATTTAATGTTAAAGCCATCCCGATAGAAGAACCTTTCGCTGAGTGAATTAAGGGTTTATACTGTGAACGTAATAGCGAAACTGAGGTTCGAACTCGCTTACAGTAATCTCGCAGACTAGAGTGTTGACCAAGAGGCTTTAGACACTCCCAACTAGGGTAAAATAGCGATGTTTTTTTTTATTGATGGCATTGGATAGGAAAATTTGAAATCACATAACAGCATAAATTATTAGTATTTGATAGGAATACTTGAAACCATAGAAATGTGTACAAATTATTTGTATTAGATAGGAATACTTGAAACAATTTAAGTTTTGTGCAACTTATTTGTCCAAGATAGGAATACTAGGTATAGATGAACGAAAAAATGTTCATTGACAAATAAAAAGTAATTTTAGAAAAATGCTATGTAACATTGAAAATAGTTTGATTACAATCAAACATTTACAAGATTCAAATTTCGGCACTAAATAACCCATAAGGTGTTGATATGCCGTTAAATAAACCAAACTAGTCATCGTTTCTTGTTGGGATACATCAGAAGAATGAAAAAAAAAAAACGCTATTTGCAAAGAGAAAGACATCGAGTTACCAAAAATAATTCGCCCGGTTTGTCATGAGGTTTTAGATTTTGTTAGATTTAAAAAGTTGCGTTAGGGTGTATTTATTGATTTTAAATGCATGACAACCCGTCTTCGGTTATTTTATGTCAAGAGGTTAGGGAATCATTTTTTGTGCAGTTGATTGTGGGGATTTTTTTTTTGTTCACGGTCCTATCGAATTCGAGTAATTTTTAAACTGATTTATTTGACCCATAGATAGGACCCTAGAAGGTTTTACCACTTCGGATCGGAGTGAACCTGGGAGTAATGGTAATGAAAGGCTACAACACACTACTCTGATCTTCAGAAGTGCAACCTCATTACCCAATGCAGCTTTGTATCATATTCAGTACCCCCTTTTTTGTAGGGGATACAATCAGCGAATTCTAAGTCATTTAGATGACTTTAAAAATCTATCGCCGACCCAGGGGGAACACCTCCCCTCTACAATGGGATGTCCTGAATATTACTGTAAATTGAAGCAGTGTCTCATCAACCGAAAAAGACATCGACACGCGGCTAACGAAGGCATGGACAGCTATCGATAAGCTATCGATCATATAGAAATCAAACCTGACCGATAAAATGAAACGCAGTTTCTTCCAGGCAGCGGTCGTGTCGATACTGCTGTATGGATGCACTACTTGGATGCTAACGAAACTGCTAGAGAGGAAGCTAGACGGCAATTGCACAAGAATATTGAGAGCAATATTGAACAAGTCACCCCACAAAGCACAAACTGTACGGCCACCTGCCTCCCATCACGAAAACTATCCAAGTTAGACGAACCAGACACGCAGGACACTGCTGGAGAAGCAGAGACGAGCTCATAAGTGATGTACTCCTGCGGACCACCACATATGGCCGAGCAAAAGCTGGACGACCATCTCGAACATACATTCAGCAGCTTTTTGATGATACAGCATGTAGCCCTGAAGACCTGCCAGAGGCGATGAACGATAGGGAGAAATGGCGAGAGAGGGTCAGGGAAGTCCGTACTGGCGGCGCGACATGACGATGATGATGCTGTATCTGATGAGCTATGGGGAGTATGGACGACCCTTTCATTACTATTGCTTTCAGGTCCAATTGATCTGATTAAGAATTATTTGTATTGGAAAGAAATACTTGAGACTATATAACCGTCAATCATTTGTATTAAAACAGTTACTTGAAACAATAATGGTTTACTCATATTTACCAACCCCTTCGCTCGGGCAGGATATGAGACAAGATCAATTTTTAAGCTGAGTTTAACAGGTTTGAATTCAGAGTTTTCCTTGTAGACTAGTTGCCTCACCAAGGCTGAAGAACCTAGTCTGCCCTACTATTTACCCATAGCTGGAGGGAGAACAATTGGATTCATACCTTTCCCAAGTGCTATGTGAAATGCAATCAGTCTTGTCCAGGATTTGAACACGTGTCGCCGTGTCTATTTCCTACGACGATAACCATTACACCACGGGCACCATACAATGGTTTACTAAAGATTATTATTACAAACTGGAAACCATATAACTGTCAGCCCAATCGTCCTGGGCGGTAGAATACACCAACAACATCTCTGCAAAAGAGTAAGTCCCCCAACAACGTGTGTCCTAGATATGACAGTAAACAATCTGATGGTGAGGCTCCAGTAATGTCGGAAATTTGGGGAATGAGGAGTAACCCTTCACTGTCATCGCTCACAGATTCACTCTGACCCGAAATGGTAACACCTGATAAGATCTTATCTATTAGTCAAATAGAAGTGTTTGATGTATAAACTGAGTGCAAATAAATGACTGACGCTAAATTGAATTGTTAGAAATAGAACTGTTTGATCTTTTAACTGTGTCAACAAATGACTGATGTTTAATTGAATTATTAATGATACAAAGCAATACTTGTAACCACTTCACTGAGTGCAAACAAATGATCAATATTAAATAGAATTATTTGATATCAATCGCAATAATTTAAACAATTGAACTCTAGAAACAATAGCAATACTTGTAACCACTTTACTGTATGCAAACAAATGATTAATATCAAATTGAATTATTTGATTTCCATCACAATAATTGAAACTATTTCACTCTAGAAACAATAGCAAAACTTGTAACCACTTCACTGTGTGCAAACAAATGATTAATATTAAATAGAATTATTTGATTTCCATCGCAATAATTGAAACCATTTCACTCTAGAAACAATAGCAATACTTGTAACCACTTTACTGTGTGCAAACAAATGATTAATATTAAATAGAATTATAAATGTTAAATAACAATACTTGAAACCATTTAACTGTGTAGAAACAACAGCAATACAAGAGTGCAAACAAATTAATTCTAACTCATTTAAAAAGCAAATAAATCGATAAACTAATCTCTTCCATATCATGTATATCAATTTTAGCAATAACAGAAACCATTTAACTGTGTGCAAACAAATAATTAATAGCAAATTGAATTATTCCATTTTGATAGCCATACTTAAACGATTTAACTGTGTGCAAAAAAAATAACCTTTGGCTCGTTTAAATGTGTCAACAAATCATATATTCAAAATAGATGTATAAAGAGGATTTGGCATTAAATAACCTACAATAGTTGAGATGCCATAAAACCCAATTGTAACATAGCCAGATACGGCTATGTGTGAAACGTACTTATAATATTAATAAAATATATACATAGAACATAGGAATCTCTTAACCCGAAAAACACGTAACGACTTCTTAGTTCAGGTACGAAACTTTTTATTACCTTTGAGTTTCGACGTAATTAGAGATATACACATTCTTTCTATTCTGGCTTTTCCATCTGCCCCCGCGCCAACACGTGCGCACCCATCGCAAGGCCTCCGCGAGCAAGCGAAAGTCAACCGTCTTTCTTCCGAGGCAGGACTCAACTAACTGACTTTTTCAAAATTCCCAAAATCCTGCGCGCGCTTCTAGAGCATGACGTCACCCGCACTCTGAAGCCCCGTTTTCCATCTGGGCTATTGTGACATCTCTGAGTGACACGTCCGTTCCGCCCACGCGCGTGAACACCTGCGTTAATGTTGCATCTAAGTAACCCATGCACTGAACCGAAAGGTTCTCAGCCTAACTAAACCCAAAGGTATAAAACGAATTATATTACACAATCAAACCAAATCAAATATATTTCATATATATATATATATATATATATATATATATATATATATATATATATATATATATATATAAAGAGGATTTGGCATTAAACGACCTACAATGGTTCATATGCCAGAAAACAAAGCAAAAGCAAATCATATAACTGTCTGCAAAGAAATTAATATTTAGGCTATTTGGTTTAATGGCATATCAACCCACGTGGATTATTTAATGCTAAATCCTGTTCAGATATATATATATATATATATATATATATATATATATACATGCACAGCGATTTTTTAGCGAATAATTTTGAGTTAAATGGTTTCAAGTATTGTTATCAAACACTAATAATTCTATTTGATATTAATTATTTGATTGCACACGGTTACTCGATTTCAAGTATTGCTATCTCAGCGCAATTGGCACTCAGCCACTACCTGCTTGTACGTTTAAGTTAAAATGGGTTTGGGTACATTTTTGTCACAAGAGCAATTTGAAGAATTAGCACTGAACAATTATATAGGTGCTTCGGCTTGACATAACCAACCAGAAATAATTATTATCGGATAGAAATAATTATTTGAAATCATATAATTATTACAATTAGCTAGAAATACTTGAAACCATACAACTATGTCCAAATTATATCAGGATTAATGATTTCCAAATTAGTCAGAAATCGAACTCAGTACGCAATACGTTCAGTGCATTCTCCCATTATAAGCAAATCAATCGAGTAGTTTTTGAGTTATCAAATTTTGGTCAATCGTCTGGGATATAAAAAGAATATAAGACCTTATTAGAATAATTTTTTTTTTTTATGCTGGAATAGAGCAGATGTGATGTCTAAAACGTTCCAAATTTACATACAACCATTACAAAAACCAATTTGAAGTGATATGAGGATTTTGGTAGAAATTGCAGGAGCAGGTTTCCGTGTCTCTAAAGCACACACACACACACACACACACACACACACACACACACAGAGTTTTATTTTATAATATAGATATTCTAATAAAAAAAGAACAATATGCTATCCGTTCCAACATTATATGCAAATCACTAAAAATGATAATTTCAAAACCGAATCTTAGATTTTAACTTCGTATTTACGTGGAATATCACAAAATCTAAGATCTTATAAGAATATAGAATTTCAAACATCCAGGAAGAGATAAGATATAAAAATTCACAACGTTCCAATTTATATACAGCGATTATAAAGAAATCAATTTAATAAGTGATATGCAGATACAACTCTAAAAAGAATTGCTGTGAGACTCGGAGACAATTACCATTGAAATTAGTTTAAATCTTCATAGAAATTGATACGTATATATATATATATATATATACATGCTCTAATATACATGTCTTCAAACACACGTATACATATACACACATATATATATACATACACATATGCACATACAATCACATATATGTGTACACACACGCACGTATACACATATATACACACATACATAAACACATTATACATATATACACACATACATATATATATACACAAACATATTTACATATACATATATATATACATACGCACACATACATACATACATACATACATATTCATATACACCAGCAGCAGCAGCATCATCCTCATCAAGTGGTGCGGACTTCCTTGATTCTCTTGACATCCGTCCCTATCATTCATCACTTCTGGCATGTCCCCAAAACTGTATCCCGTGCCCCCACAGAGGTGACGTATGTAAGTCTTTTGCAGGTCAACCAATATTGGTGTGTCCATGCGTAAGAGTCCATAAGGGAACGTAGCTTATAAGTTGGTTCTTTATTTCTACAGCAGTATCCAACATTTCTCGTTTGTCTTATTTGGATGGTTTGAGAGATGGGAGGTAAGCTACTTTGTAGGGTACAGTTTTTAACACTTGTTGGATATTGACTTGAAAACTTATTCGACATCTGCTGATGCAGCGGCGGAAGTCGGACTCTGGTTGAACGAAAATAACACGAAACGCACCTGGTACCTAAAGTAAACAGAACGCAAGTTTTCTCGTAGGAAATCCCGCATAAATTGTGTGAGTGGCATTCTAGAAAAAAAGTGTGATCATTTGCATTGTGTCGGTGGTAAGCTGGAGGAGATGTGACCTCGAGAATTTGCGTGGACGTCTGGGATGTTATATTACCAGGAACATTTAGACCCGCCGGCAGAAAGAAGAAAAAGGGTTCAATAGATATTGGTACCGCGGCCACTATGTGTGCAGCTCAGCTGTCTCTGACCTTCCAGCACTCTAATCATCTATACATTTTGGGTTATAGAAAGAAAAAAAAAGAAAAGAAGCAGATTATATTTTTATACATCAGCATTGTCATCTATGTTAAACTTAGCATTCTTGTTTAATTCCTATCGACTTTTTATCCTTGATTTTAATTAGAGTACAAGTGGTTCAATCATATAGTTGAACCGACAAAGCTACACACACACACACGTATATATATATATATATATATATATATATATAGGGTGTCCCAAAAATGTGTACACAATAAAAATAATTGTAAACATAGTGTTTCATTAGAATTTCATAATTTCAAAAATGTAAAAACAGCGACTGTTACAGGTTTTGTGGCGTAGACTTTGTCTTTCAGGTACCCCCATAAGAAAAAAATCTACTGGCGTGAGGTCTGGTGAACGGGGAGGATATTCAACAAAACCTCTTCGTCCAATCCACTTGTTTGGCAAGACCTCATCAAGGAAGGACCTAACATCGCTATGGTAATGTGGGGGTGCCCCATCTAGCTGAAAATAAAACTCTTCATCTTCAAAGTCTTCTCTACACTACAAAACCTGCAACAGTCGCTGAATTAAGAGAGGCCATTGAGCATGAATGCGCCCAAATAACAAGGGAATTGTTTCATGTGTGCTATTCCATTGCTTGGTGTTGTCAGCAGTGTCTGGATCAAAATGGGCGTCAGTTTGAGAACGGACAGTAAAAAAACAATAAAATCATACTTGTAAAATATCTTTACACATTTAAAATAATAAAATTCTAATTAAACACTACGTTTACAATTATTTTTAATGTGCATACATTTTTTGGGACACCCTGTATATATATATATATATATATGTGTGTGTGTGTGTGTGCGTATATATATATATATATATATATATCAGTGGCGACTCTAGCCTATTTTTGCTACGCGTGACCCCCCCCCGCCCTCTGTCAACTTCAGTTCCCAACCCGTGGTCCGTGGACCCAAAGTAAGTCATCATAGTTGCTATTGCGTGATTCTCCATTGTATAGCACAGATTGACAAACGTACCTTGCATGGTATTTTTTTTTTGTAAACAATCAAGATACTATATAATTTGTAGTCTTGTTAATACAGTAGATAAGATCATTTTTTTTCTTTCTAAAGTATAGAAGAAAAGAGAAGATGTTCATTACTATGACGAGAAAAATATGTTTATTAGAATATTAGATGACGTCGGCAACGGCTCTAATCTGCTATCCCCTCTCTCTCTCTCTCTCTCTCTCTCTCTCTCTCTCTCTCTCTCTGTGCGTCCCTCTCCCTCTTCCCAAGACATCTATCAACAGTCTGTGCTAAGATTTTTGAGCACGGTGTTAGGGTTGCTCTTGCTATTGGCTACAGCCAAAAGCGGATTTCTCAAACATTACTGTTATTATAAGGGTCTAGTGCCTGGCACGGATTGCACGTTCAACATTAAGGCGATTTTATGGGATGTTCAATGAATCTGACGGTGGCCGGACAAACACCATCCGTTCAAAACAGCATCGTTGTATTATTCCCAGATATATTCATGAACTTTTGGCTATTTGTTATCGAAACTTGAATAGATACGTAATTTAATTGAGATCAGACTAAGTATGTTTGCTTGAAATTAATGGATGATTTTTAATCCATTTTGAATAACATTGACCGAGTTATTGGTCGTGCCGGGCACGATTAGCACTAGTCCCGTCTCCGCCCCTGATATATATATATATATATATGTTAGCGATAACAAGACCCTATTCATACTGAGAATCAAAGCTTAAAAAATGACAGGGTAGCTAACGGGTTTCGATCCTTTCTCGACGGAGATAAATCGAGGTTGATATAGAATAAAAACTAATCGAAATATGTTGGGTGAAAAAATCGTATTGAAGACTATATGAAAATAATATTAAGTCCTAGAAGACATTCTCTAAGCTTACAGAGAGACAGTCTGCTGAACTAAATATGAATTGTCTACAATACTTTTAAATGAAGTGAAGTGTGTGATTTGCTCTGTATAAAGGACAAGTTAACATTCAATGTCTCACTATAGTCTTGGTTTTTATAAGCTGTTCTGCAATTGATGACCCCTAGACAGGCTAGTATTAAAGTTCCGAAATATCGTAGGGACATGTTGTTTAATTCTCGCATCTAGCCTTTGGTTTGTTCATGCATTGTAGAGCAAACCGCAACTACACTTAAATCAACGAATGGAGGCGAAGAACGTCTTTACGGATGGATGTCAGAATAGTTTTAATGTTAAAGTAAGTAAGTAAAGTTGTCTCCCTTTAGTCGAGGGCGACCAGAAGGCTCCCTTTTTAATAGCTACTACACCGAGGTGTAGGGAAGGGCGCTACTCCTTTCCTTGGATTGCTCGACTTTACACTTGATACGTATCTTATATTGCTGAGTGTTAAGCAAGGAGGTATCAAGTACCATTTTTAAAGTCTTTGGTATGACTCGACCTGTGATTGAACCCCGGTCTCCCGGACCAATAGCAAACACTCTACTCACTAGGCCAATGAGCCGGTTTAAAAAACAACCCCTAAATTGCATGAAAAATAGCACTTCTTTCTTCGTGTGAGATTTGCTTAGCAAATTTATCGTTATCTTCATCCTGCCAAAGGAGACGCAAATAAACGGGACTCTTTTTTTTACTGATGCAGGTGTAATAGTTAAAGCGATGGACTGCGGAATCGTAGTAAGCGAGTTCGTACTCCAGTCGCGCTATTACGTTCACTTTCGGGCAAATACCCTTGGGAAAGGGATGAACCCCCTTATACTCCCAGCTATGGGTTGAATAGTACCACTACTGTTCTTCTAGGAGAAGCGCTTTGGCATTAAATAACCTACAAAGGTTGATATGCCATTAAACAAAGAAATAAAACCAAACGAAATATTGAAGTGACATAACACAAAGGATGATTGGCTGGTTGTTTGTAGGTTATTTAACACCAAATCCATTTTTATGCAAATAATCAGTTCTATTTCAAACAATTCAGTTTAGCATAAGTACACAGTTTAATTGTCCAAAACATTTCTATTTCAAGATATTCAGTTTATTCAAACAGTTTTAATTCAGCTAATTCAGTTTAGTATAGGTATAGATTTTGTTTATACACAGTTAAATGTTAAAACAGTTCTATGTTAAACAGTTCAGTTTAGTATAAGTTGAGTTTCAATGTAAAAAACAGTTCCATTTCCAACAATTCAGTTTAAATGTAAGTACAGTTTGATTGTCAAAATCATTTCTATTTCAAGCAATTTAGTTTAGTCAAAGTTCTAATTCAAACAATCCAGTTTAGTATAAGCATGCAGTTAATTCTATTTAACCCATAGACAGGGCCCTATCAGATGTTACCATTCCGGGCCAGAGTGAACCTGGGAGTAATGGCAAATAAGGGGTACTCTGCATTCCCCAAAGCTCCACCATTACTGGAACCTCACCATCATATTTTTTAGGGTCATATCCAGGACTGTGGATGTGCTGTCGGTATATTCTACGGCCCCAGTCAACTGGGCAATACACAGAGTTAATGTCAAAACAATTTTATTTCAGATAATTTAGTTTCGCATAAGTACACAGTTTAAATGTCAAAACAGTTCTATTTTTAGCAATTCAGTTTATCATTAGTACAGTTATGTAGTTTCCTCTACAATTTGGCACTGCGCATTTATACGGCAGTGTGCTGGTTTACAAATATTCAATATTTTTAAAAAATCTATAAAAATTCAATATTTAAAAAAATAGATAGATAATTTTAAAACAGTAAAAACTCAAACACTAGACGAAATGTTTCCGTATAAGGAGACAACTCTGGGCGGCCTACTCTGGGTGACGTCACAGCTACGTTACATAGCAATGAGAAGGCATTTTATAACAGAAGTCGTTGTCTCTGCTCTATCATTTAGAGCTGAAAGAAGAATAATTCAATTCATACTTTTGCATATATGAAATGCTAACAGCCTCGTCCAGGATTTGAACTCGGGCCGCTAGATCCATTCCTAATGACGATTATCACAAACACAGTTTTATAAATGTAGATCAATGTTTTATTTGAACATAATTTCGCAACGTACAGTTGCGGGTTTTCGTGATATTAGTTGCTACCGTAGGCTACTGCTGCAGGCATCAGGGCGTGCCTCTACATTACCAGCCTGAATCGGGAGGTGCAGGTGGGGAGGTGGGTCTGTGAACCCTCAGGTTTCAGTTAATCATTTTTTTCTTCCATTCCCGAACCACCGGAAACTTTAGATTACGAATATTTAAGACTGCCATGCTAACCACTGCCATACGTCAAGTCGTTTTTATTTATTTATTTATTCATTCGTTTATCTATTTCTTGTCTGTCTGTTTGTCTCCTGCTGCCTCCATCTCGGATAAAACGGTGATTAAAAACAGGTGTGGCATTTGCTTCGTTTTTACGGTGGTCCCGAGGTTTGGGCTGGTCATGGTGGTGGGGGTCAGTTTTGATAAAATCGTCTCGGATTTGAGTTTTGGCAGCTGTGGTTCTTGCCCCTAACAGAGCGCCGAGAGACAGAGTTAACGCGAAAGACTGCGTCAATGTGTGTGTGTGTGTGTGTGAGAAAGAGAGAGAGAGAGAGAGAGAGAGAGAGAGAGAGAGTTTATTAAAGAATCCAAAATATTTTGAGATGTACACACGCAGATAGATATGGAAAAAACTTAAGTTGAGTAAAAGAAATCAAAAGAGGAGCAGATAGATAGATGAAGTAGAGACTGATATATATATATATATATAAGTTACAGACCAAGATAGATAGATAATGAACAGACTGAGATAGATAGATTGATAGATAGATATGAACAGATCAATTCCCAACCGAACTGCAACGGGTTCTTGATATGACTCAAAATCGAATTTGATGGTGAGGCCCCAACTCTAGGTATTTAAATATTGTGGAGTACACCATCATAGCCATTACTCCCATGTCCACTCTAACATGAAGTGGTAAAACCTGTCAGGGTCCCATCTCTAAAAAATATTCGTATCCGATCGGAATACGTTTGATCTCATTTTTTTTTTTGCACACAGTTAAATGGTTTCACTTAATTTCAAGCAATTCAGTTTAGCATAAGTACAGTTTTTTGTTTACACATAGCTAAATGTAAAAACAGTTCTATTTAAACTATTTCAAACAATCCAGTTCAGCATAAGCTCACAGTTTAAATGTCAAAAAGTTCTATTTGTCCCATAGATAGGACCCTATCAGGTGCTACTACCCCGGGTCAGAGTGGACCTGGGAGCAATGGCAATAAAGTGATTTTCCGCATTTCCCAAAGCTCTGGCATTACTGAAACCTCACCATCAGATTGTTTAGTGTCATATCTAAGATACTCGTTGTGGGGGGAGTGTTAACCCTCAGCAGAGATGTAGTCAGTGTATTCTGCAGTCCCAGCCGACGGGGCTAACACTATATCTTACTTGGATGGTATATAAGATTGGAAGCAAGTGGCCGTACAACTACTATTTTGGAAGGTGCTACTTCCAGGATTTGTTCGAAACAGAATATTGCATTCTTGTGACGTTCCCATCTAGCTTCTCGAAGGAATTTGATTATATACACACTGGAAAGATTGAGCAAATACTGGAGTTCTATGGTGTATGGTGTACCCTATTATTACCATTAATTCTAAATCCTCTCTAACCCAGAGTATTAGAACTTGTCAGGGTCCCATCTATTACGAATCACTTTGGGCTGTTTTCATCAGTGACTCAGAAGTTAGTATTAATAAACTACAGGGTGGAACGATAAAATTGTCACCCTAGAAAAGACGACATAATTCCATTTCCGTTTAATGAAAACCGGTTTTCTTTTTTTGTAGCAGACCATCTACTAGTTGGCCAGTTGTGTACAAATCCCAAGAGCGATAGGAGCCTTCTGTCATGTCTGAAGTGACACAATGTTCAACGAGCAAGATCGGAGATGCGCCGCTGTACAACTCATGCTCTCTACCGATCCAAGTTATGACAACAGGACCATTGCCAGCACCCTTAAAATGCAAATCCGGACAGTTCAGCACTTGAGGGACGTGCCTAGGTTGATGAAAATAAAGTTTCTGGCTACGGTTATTGTCTTTGGCGTGGTTTTGAGTGAGGGCCACATCATGCCACCTCACATCTTCGAAGTCGGCTTGAAAGTCAACCCAAAAATGTACCTGGATGTGCTGAAGAGTGTGGTGATCCCCTGGTGCAATCAGGTGGCCGGTGGCAGACCCTGGGTGTGGCAGCAGGACTCGACGCCAGCTCACAAGTCCAAAGAGACCCAGGCTTGGCTTCAGAAAGAGTGCTACGACTTTGTACCTTTCTCTCACTGCCACCCTCCTCTCCCGACCTAAACATGATGGACTACTTCGTTTGGTTATACGTCGATAATATCACCAACATGACCTCACACAACACCAAAGCTAGCCTGATCGCCGCCATCCGCCGAGTATTCTCCGAGCTCCCGCCGGCGCTTGTGGAAAAGGCATGCTCCCAGTTCCGGATCTGTATCGATGCGGTGATTGAGGCTGAAGGCGACTACATTGAATAGATGTCAGCTCTACTACATAATCAAGTTACCTGAATTGATTTTTTTCAATAAAAGTTTTAAAATAAAGCTGTAGCGTTGTTTTCTTTTGGACGACAATTTTATCGTTCCATCCTGTAAACATATTACGACGAATTTCTTACATAATTTTCCAGATGATTAAAAGAAATTTATTGGTTTGTTTATGCTTTCTTGAGCATCTTCAGTTTTTGCTATCACCTCATATCAACATTAAAAAATCTTCGCACCTAAGCCATTGAACAATAATTTTTTTTTACTATAAAAAGCATAGGACAATGATTTGATTTTAAAAATGCATTGGACAATGATTTCTACCATAGAATGTATTGGACAATAATTTTCACTATAAAAAAGGGATTAGACGATGATTTTTACAATAAGAAGGCATAGGACAATGATTTCCCTACAGAAATGCATTGGATAATGATTTTACTATAAAAATGCATTGGACAATGATTTTTACTATAAAAATGGCTAGGGCAATGATTTTATTATAAAAATGCCTAGGACGATGATTTTATTATACAAAGGTATTGGACAATGATTTTATTATAAAAATGCATGGGACAATGAGTTTATTATGAAAATGCCTAGGACGATGATTTTATTATAAAAAGGTATTGGACAATGATTTTATTATAAAAATGCATGGGACAATGATTTTATTATAAAAATGCCTAGGACGATGATTTTATTATAAAAAGGCATTGGTCAATGATTTTTATTATAAAAATGCATTGGACAATGATTTTTATTATAAAAATGCATTGGACAATGATTTTATAATAAAAAAGCCAAGGACAGTGATTTTATTATAAAGATGCATTGGACAATGATTTTTACTATAAAAACAACGAATTTTGCATATAAAATATGGAGAAATAGTTGGTCGTTTAATCAGTAAATCAGCGTTTGTTTAAAAAAATACTTATTAGGAATATTGTCCGGACTTTACACGTTCCATTTGTTCATCGAGAAAGATTTTCCGCTGTAAAGATTTTCCCTAGGTTTTTGTATTTTGTATTTTTAAACATCCATCATTGATTTAACATTAATAATATCATCCCTCACTGACCTGATGATGGTTTATTAGAACAGAAACGCTTTGTTTCTCAATAAATCTCTCTTTTTGCTTGGATTACCTTGTTATCATTTCTCTCTCTCTCTATATATATATATACCTACACAAACACACACACACACACACACACACACACATATATATATATATATATATATATATACTTTCAAGTATTCTATTCTAGTATTAATTATTTCCGAAAAAGAATTTGGTCCATAGGGTCCCTAACAGGTACTACCAGTCCGGGTCAGAGTGGGCCTGGGAGTAGTGGCAATGAAAGTTGACCATTACCAGGGCACCCGAAAGTTTGTGATCCAAATATCAAAGATGGAGATATTAGTTGGAATAATTAATGAATTATAACCCTGAGGTTTACACAAAAGTCAGTATCTTCTTATCGACCCGGCGGGAACCACCCCCCTCCAATCTCTGACTCTATCTACAGCGTTCCATCTTTGTTTTACACCCAAATCAGCTCTATCCATTTACGGAAGTGTGAAAACCTTTGAAGAGCAAATAAAGGCCAGGGTTTGTGACCGCGAACTTAGAAAAGCCGGTCAACTCTCCGCCCATCAATCATACTCACAAAAAGTAGCTGATTAATACCAATTAGACTTGATAGATTGCCTGAAACGATTTGTTTCAAGCAAGGACCCAATTTTGCCCCTACGATTCATAGCCTGAGAACAGAGGAGAAGAATTTTATTTCAAATTTTCGTTAATTATTGTTCTGTCATTTGAAATACTCGTATTGTGGTTTTCAGGAGGGTAATAGTAATTCACTTAGCTTAAGATAGTCTGGCACAAAGTCACCAGATTGGGGCGCCCAAAGAAAATCAGATGGACGAATTTTGGTCGGCTGGTTGTTTTGTTTCCCAGCTGGTCATTTAACGCTGAATTAAATTTCAAATAATTTAGTTTAGCATAAGTATAGTTTTTGTTTACAAATAGTTAAATGTCAAAACAGTTCTTTTCAAACAATTCATTTTCGAATAAGTACACAGTTTAGTTCTATTTGACCCATAGGTAGGACCCTATCAGGTGCTACCACTGTGGGCAAGGGTGGATCCGGGAGTGATGGCAATAAAGGAGTACTCTGCATTCCCCAAAACCTCAGGATCAGATTGTTTCGCGCCTTATCCAGAACACTTGTTGGGGGAGTTTTACTCCTCTATAGAGATGCAGCCCCAGTCTAAGACTAGCTTCCTAATTTCAACATTATGACACATTCGAGTTGACATTAAAATTGATTACATAGATTTAACCTGTCAAGAGTTATTCTAAGCCAAGTGGTTAGGGAATCACGTTCATTATACATTCAATCCCAGTTGGCGTCATACCAAAGACTTTAAAAATGGTACTTGATACCACCTTACTTAACACTCAGCAATATAAGGTACGTATCAAGGGTAAAGTAGAGCAATCCAAGGAAAGGAGTAGCGCCCTCTCCTACACCTCAGTGTAGTAGCTATTGAAAAAGGACCCTTCTGGTCACCCTCGACTAAAGGGAGACAACTCTACTTACTACTTATACATTCATATTTAATCTTTTTGTGTTGTTACATTATAGTTTTTTTTTTTCTGGCACACCGTCCTGTTCAATACGACGACTTTTAAACAGATCTATTTGACTCACAGATGGAACCCTAACAAGTACAACCAGTTCAGGTCAGAGTGGATCTGGGAGTAATAACAATGAAGAGGTACGCCACTGTCCCCATCGTTCCAGAACTGGAGCCTCGCCATCCGATGTAGTATAGTGTCATACCCAGGACACCCCTTTTTGGGGGAGAGAGGTCTTACCTCTCTGTAGGGGGTACAGTCAACATGTTAAAATGCTTTCTTTTATTTTAACTATTTTTTAAATGAAGCATCATTAAACGTTGATATTAGCTTGAAGAATCCATAAAAAAATCGCTGTGGATAGTACGAGGATCATTAAAGAAGTTTTCAGACTTTTTTCGTATGGGCACTTTTATTGATACTACACATATGAAACTCTAGTCCCATTCGAAGTAATCTCTTCCGGCTGCAATGCACTTGTTGTACCGTTCCAACAACTTCTGGAAGGCTCCATGGAAGTCCTCTTGTGTGAGCGTGTCAATGACCTTCGTCACAGCCTCTTTCATCTCTTCAATTGTCTGATAACGACAGCCTCTGAGCTTAGGGAATAAGTAAAAGTCACAGGGAGCAAGGTCTGAACAATAGGTAGGCTGAAAAACTGTGTTGATGCCTATCTGGGTCAAATAGTCTGTGACTAGGATGGAGTTGTGGACTGGTGTATTGTCCTGGTGGAAATGCCACCGACCCAATTTGAAGAGTGCTGGCCTATTCCCTAGGAATCCCTTCCTGAACTCTCGTAAAACCTCAACATAGTAACCCTAACCCTAGCCCTTTGGTCAATCAACTCGATATACTGATTTCCTTACTCCTCCAACACCTCTCGTCATCTCTTACAGACTCCCTGCCTTCCTTGAATCTCTTGTACAACTCAAAAACTCAAGCTCGATTCATGCAAGATTCTCAAAACGCAGTGTGACGCATTCCATATATTTCTGTGGCATTTTTTCCAAGTTTAAAACAGAATTTTATTGCATATCGTTCTTCTAAAGTGTCCTGACGTCCAGATTGCATTTTTGAAATTCACCAGCTGTGACAATCAGGCTTTAGTCAGGTGTATTCCAATTGCTGCTGTAGCTGTTCATTTGAATGTGAAATCATAAAAATTGGTCAGTCATCTCATAAGACATATAGCAATAACATAGTGAATTTTCAAGAGTTTACGACAATTTTAAATGCCTGTACAAAAATAGTCTGGGAACTTATTGAATTCATCACGTACCATTACATTTTGGTCTATTCTAAGTCGGAGTGACTGTTCCTGTCTATGAGTCAAAATTGATCTATTTGTGATAGAGGAGTAATTACATGATTGAGTAGATACATTTTGGAAATTATCACTGTTAAATTTCGACCAGAAATAACCCAACAATGGATCAGAAGTCGGGCAAACTGTTTTCTTAAGCTTTAGTTAGGAAACCAATTTGGGAGAAAGAAAATTCTGAATTCAAACCAACTACGCCCAAAGTCAACTTTGTGTTACATCCTGCTTGTGGTGGATGGGTTGGATAAGTTTGATTAATATGACCGAATAATATCATTCAATATTTTGTTATATATATATATATATATAAAACAAAATATTGCATAATATATATATATATCAGTCAGCCAGGTTTCGATCCCAGCTTCGGGAATCTAGCCTGTCTAGCCACACAGAAGAGTTCTGATAGAACGAAATAGGTCTGTCTGTGGATGACAATATATATATATATATATATATACTCCCCTACCCAAGTGAGTTTGAGCTCTCTAGCGAAGGAAGTAATGGTTGCCACTAGCGTAAAGCAAGGCTGTTCAAATGAAGTGAGCTCTCGATAGCCGTTATGCGGATATATGTGAACAAAAACAAATGTGATACAAACGCATTTAAATTTCCTTCGCTTGTGCTGGTTTCCTCATGGCTGGGTGGTAGAATCTTGGATTGGCGTTTCAGTCAGCCAGGTTTCGATCCCAGCTTCGGGAATCTATCCTGCCCAGCCACACTGAAGAGTTCTGATAGAAAGAAATAGGTATGTCTGTGGATGACTATATATATATATATATATATATATCTTGACAGCAGATAAAAAAGTCTCTTAAAGACACTTGGATATTGTCCAGTAAGTTGGGGTTGTAGAATACACCGACTGTGTCTCTATAAAGGGGTAAGACTCCTCCAACAAGTGCCCTAAATATGATGATGAACCGTCTGATGTTGAAAAACCAGTAATGCTGGAGCTTTGGGGAATGCGGAGTCCCTCTTCATTGCCATCGCTCCCAGGTTTATTCTCGCCCTATCTATGGATCAAATTGAACTGTTTGACATTTAAACTGAGTGCAAACAAATGACTTATGCTAAACTGAATTGTTAGAAATAGAACTGTTGGATCGTTTAACAGTGTGTAAACAAATGACAGATGTTTAATTGAATTCTTAGTGATACATAATATTTGGAACCATTTAACTTTGTTGAGTAATGTTGAACTGAATTGTTAGAAAGATGTTTCCTCGCGATGGACAACGGAATCGTAGTAAGCGAGTTCAAACTCCAGTCACGCTATTACATTCACTTTCGGACAAATACTCTTGGGAAAGGCATGAACGCCCTTATCCCTCCCACAGCTATAGGTTAAATAGCACCACTACTGCTCTTCTAGAAAGATGGCTTTGGCATTAAGTAACTCACGAAAGTTGATATGCCATTAAACAAAGAAACCAAACCAATTGTTAGAAATA
Source organism: Sepioteuthis lessoniana (assembly GCA_963585895.1). Lineage (NCBI taxonomy): Eukaryota > Metazoa > Mollusca > Cephalopoda > Myopsida > Loliginidae > Sepioteuthis > Sepioteuthis lessoniana. The sequence continues at coordinate 45,761 of CAUZXS010001638.1, read as the reverse complement.
GAACTGTTTGTTCATTTAACTGTGTGTAAACAAATGGTTTGGTCTACTCAACTGGTCACTGTAGCTTAACATGAGCGCTGGTTCTTTGAGACGTCTTATCTTCCAGTGTTCTTCCCTGCCAATTATTTTAGCATGATTCCAAAGGGGCACAACGTTTTCCTTTTCTTTCCATTAAAAAAGGCTCGATAGTCTGAATATTCTTCTGGCCCAGTTAGCTGGGGCTGTAGAATATATCGACTGCATCTCTGTTGGAGGGTAAGACGCCCCAACGAGTGTCCTGCAAACTGATGGTAAGGCTCCAGTAATGCTGGAGCTTTGTGGAATGCAGAGTACCCCTTTATTGCCATTACTCCCAGGTCCACTCTGGCCCGGAATGGTAGCACCTGATAGGGTCCTATTTATGGGTCAAATAGAACTAAACTGTGTAATTACGTTAAACTGAATTTAGCCAATTAAGTAGTTTGTTCGCTAATGGTCCAGGAGACCAGGGTTCAGTCCCAGGTCGAGTCATATCAAAGACTCAAAAAATGGTACTTGATGCAAGAGTAAAGTGGAGCTATCCTTGGAATGGAGTAGCGCCCTTCCGAACACCTCGGTGTAGTAGCTATTGAAAAGGGAGCCTTCGGGCCACCCTCGACTAAAGTCGCCAACTTTACTTACATTAAACTGTACTTAAATTGCGTACTTATGCTAAACTGAATTGTAAGAAATAGAACCGTTTTGACATTGAAACTGAGTACTTATGTTAAACTGAATTGCTTGAAATAGAACTGTTTTTGACATTCAAACTGTGTACTTATGCTTAACTGAATTGTTTGAAATTGAACTGTTTTAACATTTAAAGGTGTGTTAACAAAAACTATACTCAACTGAATTGTTTGAAACTTTACCAAAGTGACTTAATTCAGCATTAAATGACCCGAAAAGGGTTGATGTACCGTAAAACAAAACAGTCAAATAATCGAATATTCTAAGTTATAACAGTTACCAAACTTCAGTACAGAAATTTAAATAAGTAATATAAAGATACATTTGATAAATAGGAACATAGATAGATAGATAGATAGATAGATAGATAAGAATTCATTGAGATAGATAGATAGATAGATAGATGAAAGCAAAAAGATTGAGGTAGATAGATAGATAGATAAGAATTTATTAAGATAGATAGATAGATAGATGTGATATGATTTTTTATGAAATACATTAGGATTTTTAAATAAATTTTCGAACGCTAATTACATTACATAAATTTATAAGCGAACGCTCCCAACGGAAATATAACGTTTAGAACTTTCTCATATTTCTTTTCATTTGAAGATTCATTCGCCCAGATGAAATTTTCTTATTTTCAGATTTACATACCGAAACGTGTGGCAAATAATTAAAACTACATAAAATCATCCTCTAATTGTATTTCTTTTTCATATTGTACATTTTCATATATATATATATATATATATATATATATATATATATATATAAAGTATTCTTCAATCCAGTAGGAAACAATTCCGTCAAGACAAATGAATTATTCAAATTTCGAATATCTAAATATTCCTAGTAAAGAGCTCAATGTAGATAAATTCACAGAGCAATAATATTCTTTCTAGAAAAAAAAACAATATTCGGCTTAGGATAATGAATTTATTTCCATCCTGATATGAATCAAAGACTCCAAAATAATTTTCAACAGGACTTCATCAGATCCAACAAGAAAAACGTCATATGAAAGTCAGATCTATTCGATAAAATAAAACGAGAGTGTAAATACTACTATATAGATGCACCACGCGGACGCTGACAAAGCATATGGAGAAAAAGCTTGACGGCAATTACCAAGAATGCTACAAGCTGTATAGAACGAGTCATGGAGGCAACATCCCACAAAGCAGCAGCTGTACGGCCACCTACCACTCATCTCGATTAGACGTACAAGACATGTAGGACACTGCTAGAGAAATAAGGATGAACTCATAAGCGATGTACTCCTGTGGACCCCCTTTTCAAGGGCGCGCTGGTGTTGGACGACCAACTAGAACTTCTCTACAACAGCTCTGTTGGGACACAGGATGTAGTATGGAAGACCTACCGGAAGTGATGGACGAGAGCCGAAGCTCGAGCCTTGCTGGACTATTATGCAGCTCGCCCACCCGAAGGTGGCCCAGTCGAAACTGACGGCCTTACGGCCTCAAGTCTGCCTTGTTGGACTGTGCAGGTTACTAGAGCGTAAAAGTGCCTGCTGAAAAATCTTAAATTGTCAATCGGGATTTTACATTGGAAGAATTCCATTTTCATTTCTACAGAAAGAATCAGAGATACTTTCAATACTTGAAACTATTTAACTGTCTACAAACAAATGATTGATATTAAATAGAATTATTAGTGTTTGATAGGAATGCTTGAAACCATTTAATTGTGTGCCAACCAATGATTAATATTAAATATAATTATTCGTGTTAGATAGCAATACTTGAAACCATTTAAGTATGTGCTAACAAATAATAACAAATATAATTATTAGTGTTAGATAGGAATACTTGAAACCATTTAACTTTGTGCAAACAAATGATTAATATTAAATAGAATTATTAGTGTTAGATAGGAATACTTGAAACCATTTAACTGTGTACAAACAAATGATTAATATTAAATAGAATTATAAGTGTTTGATAGCAATACTTGAAACCATTTAAGTATGTGCTAACAAATAATAACAAATAGAATTATTAGAGTTAGATAGGAATACTTGAAACCATTTAACTGTGTGCAAACAAATGATTAATATCAAATAGAATTATTACTGTTAGATCGGAATACTTGAAACCGTTTGGAATTATCAGTGTTGAATGGAATACTTGAAACCAATTAATTGTGTGTAAAAGAATGATTAATATTAAATAGAATTATTAGTGTTTGATAGGAATACTTCAAACTATTTAGTGTCATCGGTATGACTTTAAACTGCTTCTGATGGTGAGGCTCAGTTTTAGAGCTCTGGGTAATTTGGAAAACCCCTTCATTGTAATTCCTCTCAGGTCTACTCTGATCCAGAGTGGTACTAGAACTGTTCAGGCCCACTTGAAACCGTGTCCTGGGTCAGGCACAAATCTGCATCGGATGGTGAGGCCGTAACATAATGACCGAGGGATTTCGGTTTATGGCTTTGGGTTTAGTCAGGCTGAGAACCTTTCGCCTCAGCACATGGGTTAGTTAGGTGCAACATTAACACAGGTGTTCACGCGCGCGCGGGCAGAGCGGACGTTAGTTGGTTGCTTTCTTTGTTTAAAGGCATATCAACCTTTGTAGGTTATTTAATGCCAAAGTGCTCCTCCTAGAAGAACAGTCGTGGTACTATTTAACCCATAGCTGGGAGGATAAGGAGGTTCATGCCTTTCCCAAGGGTATTTGCCTGAAAGTGAACATAATAGCGCGACTGGAGTACGAACTCGCTTACTACGATTCCGCAGTCCATCGCTTTAACCATTACACCACGAGGAGACCCCCCCAGAGCGGACGTGTCACTCAGAGATGTCACAATAGCCCAGATGGGAAAAAGGGTTACAGAGTGCGGGTGACGTCACGCACCGGAAGGTGTAGGGAAGGGCGTTACTCATCTCCCTGGATTGATCCAGTTTACCCTTGATCACTACCTTATAATGCTGAGTGTTAAGCAAGGCGGCATCAAGTACCATTTTTTGTGTCTTTCGTATGACTCAACCTGGGATTGAACCCCTGTCTCTCGGGCTATTGGCGAACACTCTATCCACTTGGATAATGGTCCGGTGTAAATGATTATCAGTGGTGTGTTGGTTAGCTGGCTAGGCAAGCAGACCATTTTTGACGAATTTTATTCTCACTGGGTTTTCTTATTTCTGGTCTTGTATCTTTTGCAGCCTATCGTTAGTTAATACGATTCTCACTGAGTTCTCAATAGTTCTAGTCCTTGTGTCAATCTAAACTTAGAGACTACTAAGTTAACGTCGGTTTATAAGATAGCCCTAATATATGAGTCATTCTTCGGGGATATTAGTTACACCTCGCGCAATATCTGGTAACATATTAATCATCGTTCTCTGCTTGTTAGATAAGTAAATGTCCTTTTTAAACACGTAGGATAGAGAAATATTTTTATGGCTTGACATTTTTTTGTTGCTGACGGAATACGAATATTTTTAGTGATAAGAAGACAATGAACAAAAGAAAGAAAAGCCGCCGTCGTCTCATCTTTCGAGTCGCGCGTGGGCCAAGCGGCGAAATTCGGCTGACCATCCCATCCCTTCAAGAATTCAGACTGACACGTGACCTTCTGAGCTAAACACAAAGAACAGGTCAACCGAGACAAACATGGGAGGTGACTGTAGAGGGGGAAAATCAGCTCGTTTAAAGTTTTCGTGGACCGAAGCGACACGAGCCGAATTCCGTAAATTGTTCACTACAAATCGACATTTTAAGCCTGACAAAAAACAAAAAACAAAACCAACAATCCCTATGATTCTAGAAGTTGACTTATCAAGCAGAGTTAAAATTCAAACTTTTGTCACGGATTCATCAAACATTTCCAACTTACTCTCATGTAATTTTAGCTCATATATATATATATATGTGAAGAAAAATTGATAACAAGGTAATCCAAGGGGAAGGAGAGATTTATTAAGAAGTCGACACTATAGCGTTTCGGTTCTACTGAACCATCATCAGGACCATGGGAGGTGATATTAATGATGTTAAGTCAACGATGGATGTTTAAAAATGCAAAACCTAGTGGAAAATTTTCTATAAGAAAAAGTTTACCAACTAAACGGCCAACTTTTTCTTATTATACAAAAATTTTCCCCAAGGTTTTTGTAATTTGTATTTTTAAACATCCATCATTGACTTAACATCGCTAATATCACCCCTCATGGTCCTGATGATGGTTCAGTAGAACCGAAACACTATAGTGTTGACTTCTTAATAAATCTCTTTCCATTTGGATTACATTTTATCAATTTTAATACATATTGTCGGATTACAATCCTTAATTGACTTTCCGATATATATATATATATATATATATATATATATATTGTAGAGATTTATGGTTCTCACTAGCTCACTTGGTCAGTTAATGGCGGACGAAATATTGCAGTATTATTAAACAGTGCTCAATATCAATGATAGAACTTTTATATATAGAAATATTAATTTAACATCACTAAAAAACCTCACAGCCCTGATGATGGTTCAGCAGAACCGAAACGCTATAGTGTCGACTGACTTTGTTTCTCTATAAATCCCTACTTTCTATTTGGATTATTTGTTGTCAATTTTTCTTCACAAATTGTCGGATTACTATCCATTATTTTCTTCCTTTCTGTCCCATTGACTAACATGATCCAGACCCATTCTCCCACCCCAATATCTCACATCAACAACATCAAGATGTTTCGCAGATGCAGAGACCTACTCAAAAACAAGAAGACTTCTATAACCAACTTTACACAAGAAAAATCACTCCTACATAAATGTCCAGCGTTTTTCATTCATCTCAACATTTTCTTGGATTACATAAGTCTGTGCCTTGAAGCTTATATTCATATTTTAGGATTTTCCTAAGCATATACAACCCCCGCCCACAAAAAAAAACAGATTTATATGATTTGAATTTCGTCGAAAACGAGGAATGGTTCGAAATCTCTCGATGAATTCACGGAACGTGGATTCTGCACAATGTTTCTAATATCAGGTGACATAGTTTAAAGAAACGAACGCTGATTCATTGATCAAACGGCCAATTTTTCTTGTCATAAACAGCCAACTTTTCTTGTTATACAACTTTTCCAAATTTTTATATATTTTTACACTTTTTATACATCCATCTACACTTAACATCACTAATATAACTTCACAGCCCTGATGATGGTTCAGCAGAACCGAAACGCTATAGTGTCGACTGACTTTGTTTTTCTATAAATCCCTACTTTCTATTTGGATTACTTGTTGTCAATTTTTCTTCACAAATTGTCGGATTACTATCCATTATTTTCTTCCATATATATATATATATATATATATATAATTTTTCTTCACAAATATATGAATGTTGAAAAAGTAAAACAGAAAAAAAAATGTTTGATGGTTTGTTTATTTGTCAATACGTTTCGACTTTATTCTTTTTTTTTTATGCAAAAGGGTTTTTGTCAAAATTATTTTAGTATGAGAAATAATTTTATATATATATATATATATATATATATATATCATATTACTGGGTTGTATCTGTAACCCTGGGTTTCATGCTTTATGCATTCCTAAAAAGAAAGACCGATTAATATGGTTACTTTTTGTTCGAAAATGCGGATTGTCTGTGTGTATGTGTTCCTCTGTTTATGTGGTTTTGAATGTTAGTTACGGCTGCCACTCACATAATGCAAAGCTCTTCGTGCAAATTAAGCACTCTGGTATCCGGTAAGGCAAAAATGTAATCAAATGAAAACTACTACTTAATATCTTATAATTCCCGATCTGGCATCGTTCGTTTGTTGGCTGAGCGATATGATACTAAATGTAACATAAAGTTGTGCGGGTTTCGATCCCAGCTTCAAGCGTCCTACGTGTCGAGCCACACTGAAGAATTGTGATACAACGAAACAGTATATGACAATATATATATATTGCGTTGTTCGGTAAATAATGTTTTTTTTTTTTTTGGTAAATTTAAACAGTGTTTTAATCAATCAAACTATGATCCATGAACATCTATACATTCCTGTCTCCGATTAACAAGGTTATGTATGCTTATACGATAAAACTCTGAGGGTTTTGATGCTACGAAATCTTTAAAAGCTGTTTATAGTTCTGTTTTAGAGCAGAACATTTTTTTTTGTTTTAAAAAGGGTCCAGATTATTGAAAAATGGTTGTCTGTGGGTGAGAGATCCGAAGAATATGGTGGATGCGGCAAAGTCTCATATCTCAAATCAGTGAACTTCTGCAATGTCATCCTGGTAACATGTGGCCGAGCAGTGACATCTTGGTAACATGTGGTCGAGCAGTGACATCTTGGTAACATGTGGTCGAGCAGTGACATCTTGGTAACATGTGGCCGAGCAGTGACATCTTGGTAACATGTGGCCGAGCAGTGACATCTTGGTAACATGTGGCCGAGCAGTGACATCTTGGTAACATGTGGTCGAGCAGTGACATCTTGGTAACATGTGGCCGAGCAGTGACATCTTGGTAACATGTGGTATGGCATTTTCATGAAGTAAAATCAGACTTTTTCGATTAATCAATGCCGGTCGCTTTTTGTTTAACTTAACATATATTTCATCCAGTTTCTGGGATCCAACTACCGCAGTGATTCCCTGGATAGATTCCACCCAGCTGTAATGAAGATCCCCAATGACAACCCACTAGATAGTTACGATAATCTTCTGTTCCTGCAATTTGGGTTTTAGAAAGTTTGGGGGTGTTTTGTCATGATCAATCATTTAGCCGATCGCTTATGGCAATCCTTAGTAAGTAAAGTTGGCTACCATAGTCGAGGGTGACCCGAAGGCTCTCTTTTCAATAGCTACTACACCGAGGTGTAGGGGAGTACACAACTCCTTTCCCTGGATTGTTCCACTTGATTCCTATTTTATAATGCTGTGTGTTAAGCAAGGTGGCATCAAGTACCATTTTTTGAGTCTTTGGTATGACTGGGAATGAACCCCGGTGTCCCGAGCCATTGACGAACACTCTACCTACTAGGCCAATGGGCAGTCATAAAGGATTCTTTTTTTGTTACAAATCACAATTCGATCTAGAAATGGATCGTTCGAGTTCCGCAGAATCAGCATCGAATATTCTTCAAAACGTCGAGCCCTTTGACTGTCACTGAGATCTTGTGGATCTTATTTATCGTTTTTTTTTTAAATATTTCAACCCCATAAATGGGACAATGTATAATTCTGTTTAACTTTGTATGAAATACATCAGTTTCAATATCCCATGAATCTAAAACAATAGTTTTCAAACTTTTGGGACTTTTTTCTATTTCAGAGTTTATCTTTTGAATCCCCAATATAAATAAAGATGAAATCTCGTCGAACCCCATATAAATAAAAATGAAATCTCATGGACCCCCAAATAGATAAAGATGAAATCATGTGGTCTCCCATATAAATAAAAATGAAATCTTGTGGCTCTCCATATAAGTAAAGAGAAACTCTCGTGAAATCCCCATATAAACAAAAATGAAATCTCATGGAGCCCCATATAAATGAATATAAAATCACGTGGTCCCCATATAAATAAAAATGAAATTTTATGGTTCCACATAAAAATAAAGAGAAAATCTCGGAGACCTTACCGTGTCAATAAAAATGAAGTCTTGAGGGCCGCCATAGAGATAAAAAAGAAATCTCGTGCCCCCCGCCATATAAATAAAAATTAAGTCTTATGGATCGCTATATAAATGATAATGAAACATATCAAAGATATTTAATGAAAATCACATCCAATATTTACACTGAGTAATAACATTTAGTGAAAGGGTTGTGCTTGCTTTGCTCGGCAGAAATTGTCAGTTCTTGATCATATTTTTGACAAAGATACACACAATTCACTTGGCACAAGTTAAGATCTGCATTTGGTCATCATATTGGCAAGTTGAAAATTCTATGTCACGTTAATATGTTCCAAAAGGTACGTGGTGCCTTCAATAAGGTTCCAGACGTTTTTTTTTTTTGTTTTTTTTTTGTACATGCATTTAAAATTGTCGTAGACTCTTGAAAATTCAGTATCTTATTGCTATACATCTTATGAGATGACTGACTAATTTTTATGATTTCAGAATCAAATGTACTGCTACAGCAGCAATTGGAATACACCCTATTAAAACCTAATTGTCACAGCTGGTGAATTTCAAAAATGCAATCTGGACATGAGGACACTTTAGAAGAACGATATGCAATAAAATTCTGTTTTAAACTTGGAAAAAATGACACAGAAACGTATGGAATGGTTCAGACTGCTTTTGGAGCATCTCGCATGAATCGAGCATGAGTTTTTGAGTGGCATAAGAGATTCAAGGAAGGCAGGGAGTCTGTGAGGGAGGATGAGAGGTGTGGGAGGAGTAAGGAAGTCAATAGACCTTGCTCCCTGTGACTTTTGCTTATTCCCTCAGCTCAGTGGCTGTCGTTATGAGAAAATTGAGGAGATGAAAGAAGCTGTGACGAAGGTCATTGACACGCTCACACAAAAGGACTTCCATGGGGCCTTCGAGAAGTTGTTGGAACAGTACAATTGCATTGCAGCCGGAGGAGATTACTTTGAAGGGGACTAGAGTCTCAAGTGTCTACTATCAATAAAAGTGTCCATACGAAAAAAGTCTGGAAACTTATTTAATGATCCTCGTAGCAGCAATCTGACCGGCTTTTGGGGGGACAACAATAGATTCTCAGAAGCCTCTCAAAGCCCACATTGAGGTTTGTTTTCTTTGTTTAATGTCATATCAACATTCATGGGTTATCTAATGCCAACGCTATCCTTGACGAAAAAAAGTGGTATTATTTAACCTGTATCTTAAAGGATAAGGAGTTCGTATGTTTCCCAAGGGCATTAGCTTAAAGTTCAACCCCTACTCAACGTGGCAGGGCGGTGGCAACGGGTAGTGCCAGAGCTATGCAATCGGGAACTTCGATTCCTGGTAGGGCCACCCAAGACAGATTGGTCTGGCACAGAGTGGTATTAGGGCCGCAACCCGGCTAAAGGGGCTCTGGTGAAAATCCAGGAGGTGTCTGTTCCGGCAGCCGGCGGTCTCGAGTCGCTCTGCTAATGCGTCTGTGGAAAATCTGCAGCAAACTGGGTGTTTTTTCGGGTAGGACTTGGGACCCTTTCCTCAATCAAATTCCAAAGTATCTTCTTCAATGAGCAACATAAACAGCGATCATTATCAGGTTCCCAAGTTGTAGGCCTTTGGCGATGGAATCACGATTGGTTCGCCATTTCGTGTGACCTGGCTCAGGATCGGCGAACGTGGGCTGCGATGATTCAAGATGCTGTACTTGCTCGGGAGGAAGCCGGTTCAACCCGACCAGGGTGATAGCAGATACAAGTACAAGTAAGTTAGTAAGATATGGCATAAAACACAAACAAACAAACAAACAAACAAACAGCTTCAAGTGATTATTCTTAATACAGATAATTAATATCCTATTTAATAATAATAATAATCAAAATAACAATTGCATTTTAGTAATAATTAACTTCCTTTAACTGCTTCCATCAAATCTTCGGTTGGTTTGGTTATTTGTTTTCATGGCATATCAGCCTTTGTTGGTTATTCAATGCCAAATTCCTCATATATATATATATATATATATATGTGTGTGTGTGTGTGTGTGTATGTGTGTATTTATGTGTGCGTATATATGTCTGAGTGTGTGTGTGTGTGTGTGTGTGTGCATTTTTGCTAATGGCCTGAGTGACCGGGATTCAACCCCTAAGTCGTGTCATACCAAAGACTTGAAAAATGGTACTTGATGCTTCCTTGCTTAACACTCAGAATTATAAGGTACGGATCAAGGGTAAGTGATGCAATTCAGCGAAAGGCATAGTAGCTATTGAAAATCGGAGCCTTTGAGTTGCCCTTGACTACGGTCACTCTTCTTATATATATATATATATATATATATATATACATATATATATATATATAATTAGTAAGCAAATTGTAATTAACTTTATTTTCAAACAAGTTGTGTTGTATAATTTGGTGATGAGATCATGACAGTAATGCAAATACATATACGAATACGTTTCAGATACGAACGGGTTTATTAATTTCTGGCTTCGGTCCATGGCGACAAGAGGAGTGAGACACAATTCTTAAAAGCCTATGCTAACCATATTATGCTGACTCCACCCCAACACGCGGTGCATCTTGTGATGTTTAAGATCTCAATTCATCTCTACCGGTTGAGATCCGAAAAACTCAATTGCATGTCAGGGTGAAAGCAGATACAAGTACAAGTAAGTACAAGGGCATTAGCCCGAAAGTGAAAGTAATGGCGCGACTGGAGTTTGAACTCGCCTGTTGCAATTTACCGCCCAGTACATTAGCCACCACACCAAGGAAACTACCCATAACACTTTTGGAGGGGTTGCTGTTTAAACTGAATTTTCATAGGTGTGTGCATGTAACTAGACGTATGAATTTGCGGTTTTATTATGAATTGGATTATATAAATTTTCAAGACACCTTTGCAGCATTTGCAGACCCCTTCTGTTGATGTTGCAGATTCCTTGGGGTCCCCTGACTAGAGTTTGAGAACTAATAAGCCTGTAATTACACGAGCAAGTATTGATATGAATTTAGATTTAAAAACGAGCGATATTTCAATTTGTTTTTTTTTATTGGATCCTGTTTGTTCGGCTTTGAAAATTTTCTGTCACACAATGTAATCAAAGTAGGGAATGACATTAAATATAGCGTCTCGAATTTGCCCTACAATACGACAAACCAGGCGGAAGTCGAATGGCAGGAGCTGAGGTCAAGGCAAGGAAATAGGATCTCGCGAGCTTTGGCGCGATTTCTGCGCTCCTCCTTTATAGTTTATCGCTGAGGTCGAAAGAGCGGAAAACCTTCGTAAATGCTATATCACAATCCATTTATTCACAGTGGTTCTCAAGAGTTTTCTGCTTGTCGGTTCTTGGTTTACAAACTCTGCGCTGTCCTTACACACATACAATGAATAGGCATCTTTTCCCTGGTATCAGATCGACTGAATTTAAAGCAGGTAATCTCATGAGTACGTAATAATACCCAGCGAGAATATTGCAGCTATGAAATTGTAATAAGAACCAGTCCATACATCATCTGTTGTCTAATCTAGCTGGGGCTGTAGAATACACCGACTGCATCTTTGCAGAGGGGTAACACCCCCTCAACGAGTGTCCCTGATATAGCATTAAACAATCTGATGGTGAGGTTCCAGTTATGCCAGAGCTTTGGATAATGCTGAGTATTCTTTCATTGTCATTGCTCCCAGGTACACTCTGGCCCGTAGTGATAGCACCTGAGGTGCCCGTGGTGTAAGGGTTATACGCAGTTTTGATGTCAAAACAGTTCTATTTTAAACAATTCAGTTCAGCATAAATACACAGTTTAAATGTATAAAAACAGTAAACGCCAACCATCGTTTAGTTCTATTGAAACCATAGATAGGACCCTTATCAGGTGCTACCACTCCGGGCCAGAGTGGACCTGGGAGCGATGGCAATAAAGGGGTACTCCGCATTTCCCAAAGCTCCAGCATTGCTGAAGCCTCACCATCAGATTGTTTAGTGTCATATCCAGGACACTAGTTGGGGGCGGTCTTACCCCTCTGCAGAGAAGCAGTCGGTGTATTCTACAGGCCCAGTCGACTGGGCAAGAAAAATTAGAATAATTCGGCCTGTTTGGTTACTTGTCTTTTCCAACGATAATTCGTCTGGATATGGGTGATCATTCAACATTGAATTAACATCTGAAAGTGATCCCCCCCCATTAAATGTAAAATAATTGTTTGTGTTTTTTTTTTAAATAAAGATTTCGGTGGTTTTGAGGGTCTAATTATTTCAAATCATACACAAAGAATTTACTCAAAGTTTTTATTTTTTCTTGTACTTGAATGGATGGACAGGCATAATTTGCTAATACTAGTTATCGGTTTTCAAGGACTGTTGAGGTTTCATTGTTTAATGGCATATCAACTTTCGTGACTTAATTAATGCCAAAGCCATCTTTTTTTAAGATAGCTCTTGAGATGAGGGAGTTTATACCTTTCCTGAGGGTATTGGTCCAAAACTGAATGTATTCGCGCTACTGCAGTTCGAACTCTCACACTAGGTCTGGGGTCTGGTCTTCTAACCGGGATTCGGTGATCTGTTTTTATCTCAAAATCCCAGGACAGATTCTTGGTTGTGCATAAACCACTTGTTCGTATGGTCAAATTTCTATTTCTTGCACAATTCGCAGTAGATATCCTTTCCTACCCAGATACGTCTAATCTTTTACTGTTTTTGTGCTCTTTTCATCATCATCATCATCATCATCATCATCATGTCGTGCCGCCAGCACGGATATCCCTGACCCTCTCTCGCCACTTTCCCCTATCGTTCATCACTTCAGGCAGGTCTTCAGGGCTACATCCTGTATTCTCACATAGCTGCTGTATGTATGTTCTAGCTGGTCGTCCTGCTTTTGCTCGGCCATATGTTGGGGTCCATAGGAGTACATCACTTATGAGCTCGTCTCTGCTTCTCCAGCAGTGTCCTGCGTGTCTAGTTTGTCTAACTTGGATAGTTTTCATGATGGTGATGGTAGGCAGGTGGCCGTATAGTTGGTCTCTTTTAGTGTTAGCTTTTTATTTTACTACTTGAGAGTTTTTCACATCAGCACCAGCTGATGGTATTTCCCAAGAGTTTGAGTGACAGTAAGTCTCCTCAAGTCTCCAGGACTCTTCTCGGTATTCTGGCTGATCTCAATAATACTGTAGTTTTGATGGTCTCCACTCGTTTTCTTATTTCCAACTCCTCTTGTCCTTGTACCAATCCTTTGGTGACTGTACCAAGCGCGCCAATTACAATTCGTATAAACGTCACTTTCATGTTCCACAGTTTTTTCAATTCCCAAGCAAAATCGAGGTATTTATCCTTCTTTTCACTTTCTTTCAATTTTACTCTGTGGTCAGCCGAGACAGCAAAGTCCACAATTCTGCAAGTTCTCTTTTTTTTTTTTTTTGTTGGTTGTTATAAGGTCCGGTCGTCTGTGCGAGATTAGGTGATCTGTTTGCATTTCAAAATCCCAGAAGAAATTGTGTGTCTCATTCTTCAGGACAGATTCTAGATTGTGCATATACCATTTTTTCGTATGGTCATACTTCAAATTCTTGCATAGTTCCCAGTGAATTACCTTACCCACCCAGTCGTAAACCATATAGATTCTTGAAAATTAAATGCTTTGATAACCATTCTTAAAACTGTAAAACTATGTTCGGATTATTTTTATTAAGAATACTTATTTGAAAAGGAGGTGCCCGTGGTGTAATGGTTATCGTCGTAGGAAATGGACACGGCGACGCGAGTTCCAATCCTGGACGAGACTGATTGCATTTCACATAGCACTAATACCCTTGGGAAAGGTATGAATCAAATTATTCTCCCTCCAGCTATGGGTAAATAGTAGGACAGACTAGGTTCTTCAGCCTTGGTGAGGCAACTAGTCTAGGAGAATGAAATCTCTGAATTCAAACCTGTTAAATTCCACTTAAAAATTGACCTTCTGTCATATCCTGCCCGAGCGGAGGGGTTGGGTAAATATAAGGAATAGTTATTCCTAATATTTACCAATCCCTCCGAAAAATATCAAGACAGATCAATTTTGGTTATAAATGGGATAAACATATTTGTTGGGGATAATTATGAAAATGATTTTCCACGACATTAATACATTGGCTCTTAAGATATTGATATTGCAATTAAGTCTGAAGTGTTTATCTGTTTAAATGATCGTGAACTTAATTAATACATTGGCTCTTAGAGTATTGATATTACAAAAAAGTATGAAGTGTTTACCTATTTAAAATGATTTAAAATTTAAAATTTAAATTTATAAAATCTAAACCAGTAAAACTCCGCCAAACATTTACCTCGTGTCACATCCTGCTCGTATGACATGGTTTGTTAAACACACACACACACACACACACACACACACACGAAACAGTCTGTCTGTGGATGACAATATATACATATATGTATTTACGTGGTGCATTCAATAAGTTTCCAGACTTTTTTGTACTGGCATTTAAAATTGTCGTAGACTCTTCAGAATTCAGTATATTATAGCTATACATCTTATGATATGACTGACCAATTTTTATGATTTCAGGTTCAAATCAACAGCTACAGCAGCAATTGGAATACACCCTACTAAAGCCTGATTGTCAAAGCTGGTGAATTTCAAAAATGCAATCTGACACTTTATAAGAACGATATGCAATAAAATTCTGTTTTAAACTTGAAAAAAATGACACAGAAATGCGTGGAATGCTTCAGACTACTTTTTGACCCTCTTGCATGAATCGACCATGAGTTTTTGAGTGGCAGCATAAGTGATTCAAGGAAAGCAGGGAGTCTGTGAGGGATGATGAGAGGTGTGGGAGGAGTAAGGAAGTCAATACATCGGAGTTGATTAGCCAAAGGGTTAGGGTTAGGGTTACTATGTTGAGGTTTTAAGGGAGTTTAGCAAGAGATACCTAGGGAAGAGGCCAGCACTCTTCAAATCGAGTCAGTGGCATTTCCAGCAGGACAATACACCAGTCCACAACTCCATCTTTGTCACAGACTATTTGACCAAGCTGGGCATCAAGACAGTTCCCCCAGCGTCCCTATAGTCCAGACCTTGCTCCCTGTGACTTTTGCTTATTCCCTAAGCTCACAGGCTGTCGTTATGAGACAATTGAGGAGATGAAAGAGGCTTTGACGAAGGTCATTGACACGCAGACACAAGAGGATTTCCATGGGGCCTTCAAGAAGTTGTTGGAACGGTACAACAAGTGCATTGCAGCCGGAGAAGATTACTTCGAAGGGGACTAGAGTCTCATGTGTGTACTATCAATAAAAGTGCCCATATGAAAAAAGTCTGGAAACTTATTTAATGGTCCTCGTACCTATAACGCAACATGTTATTTATTTATAAAGTAAGCTAACGCTGATGACTTTAAAAGGGTTTTGAGAAAGGTTGCACTTTGATTGACAGTACCATTTTTATTTTCCAAATTTCTATTC
Source organism: Sepioteuthis lessoniana (assembly GCA_963585895.1). Lineage (NCBI taxonomy): Eukaryota > Metazoa > Mollusca > Cephalopoda > Myopsida > Loliginidae > Sepioteuthis > Sepioteuthis lessoniana. The sequence goes on along the minus strand of CAUZXS010001638.1, from coordinate 29,962 downwards.
GATGTCAAGTTGGTTGCCAGACTACCAAGTGTACAAGGAGACTAGTACTGAACTGCTGATGGCTCTCTTTCCAGCTTTGGGAGTTCGGCTCTAGTCGCAAACGGCAGTGAACGAGTTAATCAATTTTCTTCTGATAACTCTCCTGATATGGAGTAAGTCAAAATGTTAATGGAGTCGACTAAATAAAAAAAGAAAATCATCGTTTGACTATCGTACAAACATGAGCGTTGAATTTCATCTTGTTTGGTCCTCGTTTCTATAAAGGGAAGGTAAGTAAAAGAACATTAAATCAAGAGAGAGATAGAGTTCGCGCGCGCGAGAGAGAGAGAGAGAGAGAGAGATGGAAATTTTTAGAGGGTAATCTGATAGGTGAAGGAGGTCCGTTCCTACTTTCACCCAACTGCCAAATTAATGGCTTTGTATACCGCAGTTTTTCGGAAATTCCACCTAACAGTGAGGTTTGTATTTCGGGCCGTAAAAATGAATAAATAAAGAAATAACAGAACAAAAACAACCCCGAAGTTGTTGGATTTTAATAGACAGGTGGCAGAGCTCAGAGGAGTGCATTTCTCTCCTGCTGATTTGCTCAATGCTAATGATCGTGTTACTCCACTGCGTCCGTGAGGATAGAGGAAGAGCCCGTTAATAGAATAACTGAAAACTTGAACACTCACTTTAGACCGAGAGACATCTTGAATGTCACCCGTCCGTAAATTATCCAGCCATTTTAGAAAATCTCGGGGACTGGTTGCGCGGTCTTCACTCAAATCTACATAGGAATAACTCTTACTGCTACAGCTGGCAAGGAAGGTAATCCCCACGGCCTTGTGGCTATCATGCTTGTCTGTGACATCGTAGTAAACGAGTTCAATCTTCTGTCGTGATATCACGTTCATTTTCCGTCTAATACTAAGAAAAGCACGAACCCCCATTCCCCTTCCTCCCTAGTTCATCAGCGCTGTGCGGACACTGGGTGCTGTCTTGAGGACTTACCAAGAATTATGGCTGATTAGGACGGATAAAGAGAGAGGAAGAGAGAGAGAGAGAGACAGAGAAAGAGACAGAGAGAGACAGAGAAAGAGAGAGAATCAAGAGAACCCACGCAGTCCACAGGCTTTGGTACTGCAACTAATGATGGTAATGAAGATCTGAAAGGACCATAATGCGCAAGCATGACCAGTTTCAAGAGGGGGTTTTCAGTTGGCAGCGAAAAACAACTGAATATGATTGTTTTTTTTTCCAGCCTACCGCCAAATCTAAACAACTAAGTAAACCAGCTTGTCTCACAAATCAGTAACTACTGAGTTAAGAGTTCGATCCTCACTGAGTGGCGCATTTTTACGGCTTTGTATTAAATATAAGCTCCTTGTATAATGTAATGTAGTGGAGGTGCCCGTGCTGTAATTGTTATCGTCGTAGGAAATGGACACGGCGACACGAGTTCAAATCCTGGACGAGACTGATTGCATTTCACATAGCACTAATACCCTTGGGAAAGGTACTATTTACCAACCCCTCCGCTCGGGCAGGATATGACACAAGGTCAATTTTTAAGCGGAGTTTAACAGGTTTGAATTCAGAGTTTTCCTTCTCCTAGACTAGTTGCCTCACCAAGGCTGAAGAACCTAGTCCGTCCTACTATTTACCCATAGCTGGAGGGAGAATAAGGGGGTTCATACCTTTCCCAAGGGTATTTGCCCGAAAGTGAACGTAATAGCGCGACTGGAGTACGAACTCGCGTACTACGATTCCGCAGTTCATCGCTTTAACCATTACACCACGAGGACACCCCCTTGGGAAAGGTATGAATCCAATTATTCTCCCTCCTGTAATGTTAAATAAGCTAGTCTCATGAAACAATTTCGACCTTCTTGTGAGTCTTCAATTTATGGCCCGCGAACAGTATCTTCTCAAATAGATGGTAAATAAAAATAGGTAAATAAAAATGTACTCGACTAAAAGGAACAAACGTAAGAAGTTTTAGCCCTGTCAGCTGGGCCTGTAGAATACACTGCAGCTGCAGGCATAGGCCTCCATGTCAACGCAGATAAGACGGAAGCCATATTCTTAAATCAAAGAGGCGACATCTCTACACTTAATGGTAGTTTTCTGAAACTAGTAGACAAGTTCACCAAACTAGGAAGCAGTGTCTCATCAATAGACGCAGACATCAACGCGACTAGCATAGGCATGGACAGCTATCGATAGGCTATTGGTCATATGGAATATGAAGATGACTGACTAATTTTTATGATTTCAGCTTCAAATGAACAGCTACTACAGCAATTGAAATACACCCTACTAAAACCTGATTGTCACAACTGGTGAATTTCAAAAATGCAATCTGGACGTGAGGACACTTTAGAAGAACGATATGCAATAAAATTCTGTTTTAAACTTGGAAAAAATGCCACAGAAGCTTATGGAATGCTTCAGACTGCTTTTGGAGCATCTTGCATAAATCGAGCATCAATTTTTGAGTGGCATAAGAGATTCAAGGAAGGCAGGGAGTCTGTGAGGGATGATGAGAGGTTTGGGAGGAGTAAGGAAGTCAATACACCAAGATGGGTATCAATACAGTTGCTCAGCCTCCCTATCGTCGAGACCTTGCTCCCTGTGACTTTTGCTTATTCCCTAAGCTCAGAGGCTGTCGTTATGAGACAATTAAGGAGATGAAAGAGGCTGTGACAAAGGTCATTGACACGCTCACACAAGATGACTTCCATGGGGCCTTCGAGAAGTTGTTGTAACGGTAAAACAAGTGCATTGCATCCGGAGGAGATTACTTCGAAGGGGACTAGAGTTTCATGTGTGTACTCTCAATAAAAGTGCCCATACGAAAAAAGTCTGGAAACTTATTTAATGATCCTGGTACAACAGCTCTGTGCCCATACAGGATGTAGTTTTGAAGACCTCCTGAGAGCGATGGACAAAAGAGACTGTTAGCGAGAGTGGGTCAGGGAAATCCGTGCTGGCGGCTAGACATCATGACGATGATGATGATGATGACACGTGCTTTTAATCATGAAAACGCTTTAAAAAAGTCGCTACATGAACACGTTTATGATTTGAAGAATCAGATTTGGATAATCTCGCGAGGGTTTCCGTGGTGTAGTGGCTGAGTTGCTGGACCACGGCCTCGAAGTAAGCGAGTTCGAACTCCAGTCGCAGCACTAAGTTTATTTTCGGAGTAATACTCTAGGGAAAGTTTTGCCCTGCCGTATCCCTCCAGCTTGGGTTAAGTAATACCGCGGTTGGTCTTCTACAAGAATTATTTTAGCAGTAAATAATCCAGGAAAGTTGATGTGCCATTTGACAAATACCTCTTAAACAAACTCATCCGAGTGGGTAGTACCAAAGTTGACTTCAGCGCCATCAGAACCCAGGACCTTAAATTTCAATTGGATCCTATCGCCCATCCGATGGTCATGTAAGAAGAAGTCTATTTTCAAAATACTTGATTTGAAAAAGAAAGATAAAAAGAAAGAAAAATGCAGGAAAAAAAAAATAGAAAAATTATCAAAAAAAAAAAAAGAGATTGATTGGTTGGTTAGTTGGTTGGCAGGTTGGATTTTATGGCTTATCAAACTTTGTAGGTTATTTAATGCCAAATCCATTTTAAATATATAATCTGTTCTATTTCAAACAATTCAGTTTAGCATAAATACGTAGTTGAAATGTAAGTGCACAGTTTAAATGTCAAAACAGTTCTATTTCAAACAATTCAGTTTAGCATGAGTACAAAGTTTAAATGTCAAAAGCATTTCTGTTTCAAGCTATTCAGTTTAGTCAAACAGTTCTAATTCAAACAATTCAATTTAGTATAAGTATAGTTTTTGTTTACACACAGTTAAATGCTAAAACAGTTCTATTTCAAGCAATTCAGTTTAGCGTAATTACAGTTTCAATGTGAAAAAAGTTCTATTTTTAGCATAAGCACGTACTTTAGATATCAAAACAGTTCTATTTCAATTAATTCTTAGCATAAGTACGCTAATTAGTTCTATTTGATCCATAGATTGGGCCCTATCAGGTGCTACCACTCCGGGCCAGAGTGGACCTGGGAGCGATGGCAGTGAAGGGTGCTCTGCATTCCCAAAAGCTGGAACCTCACCATCTGATTGTTTAGTGTCATAATCAGGACAATTGTTGGGGGAGGGGTCTTACCCCTCTGCAGAGATGCAGTCGGTGCATTCTACAGCCCCAGCCGACTGGACAAAAAAATAAGGTATTTGAGTTATAATCTTGACGGTCCTACCAGTAAGCCAACAATCACCAGTTTACAAAGGGGAGTTGAATTTTTATGAAAATTTTCTTCTTCTTCTTCTTCTTCTTCTTCTTCTTCTTCTTCTTCTTCTTATTATTATTATTATTATTATTATTATTATTATTATTATATCACACTTTAAGAGTTTTTCATCACAGCGTTAGCTGGTGGTCTTTCACTGGAGTTGGAGGGGCAGTAAGTTTCTTCATGTCCCCAGGGCTCTCCTCAGTATTCTAGCTGATTTTAAAGCCATGGTCTGGTAGGTCTCTTTTCTTCCTTTGATTTCCAGTTCTTTTTGTCTTTTTTCCAAGCCCTTGGAGACTGCTCCAAGTGCACCAACTACAATTGGTATCACCGTCACTCCCATGTTATACAGTTTTATGATTTTCCGTCAGTCTGCTACTTATTATTATTATTATTATTATTATTAAAGGAAAAATTGGTAATACGCAAAAGAATAGTAAGTTTTGGTTATCTGGTAACAGAGATGAAATTCCAAATTTCGGAATAAACGAATGCAGCACTTAAGACCAACCACGACTGGGTGGGAAAGGTGATCCACTGGGAATTGTGCAAAAGACTAAAAAAAATGAGATCCATAATATTCTCTGAGATTATGAAATACAAACCGGATCACCCAGTCTCGACGAGAAGACCTAGTTTTAACTTACCAGATAAAAAGATTGACAAATACCTGGATCTTTTCAGAGAGTTTAAAAGGCTGGGGAATATAATGGTGACTGTGATGCCAGTTGAATGGGTATCCTTGGAACTGTTTCAAAGAGCTTTGAAAAGAGAATGGGAAACTGAAGATCAGAGGAGGAATGGAAACCATACAGATCACAGCATTAAAAACAGATTGAATACTGAGGAGAGTCCTGGATACATGAAAAAACTTGCATTTAAACTTAATGAAAAACTGATGTAAAGAACACGTTTCTTTGTTTAATGGCATCTCAACCTTCGTGGGTTATTAAATACCAAATCCCTTTTTGTAAAAGAATAGTTGAAGTACTATTTTGTCCATCGCTAGGGGATTTTAGTTTGGTTTGGTTTTATGGCATATCAACTATTGAAGGTTATTTAATGCCAAGTCCATTTTATACAAATAAACAGTTCTATTTCAAGCGATTCAGTTTAGCATGAGTACACAGTTTAAATGTCAAAATATTTCTATTTCAAGCAATTCAGTTGAGCTGTTCACAGCTTAGTTCTATTTGACCCATACATAGGACCCTATCAGGTGTCATCACTCCACGCCAGAGTGGATTTGGGAGTGATGGCCAAAAAGGGGTACTCCGCATTCCCCAAATTTGTTATTATTTCACTCCTAGGCATAGTAACTAATGAGGGGGACTTCGCAAACATCCAGTCGCGCATTACTGGAGCCTGACAATCAGATTGTTCTGTATCATATATAGGACACTTGTTGTGGGATTCTTACCCCACTGCAGAGATGCTTCAATATAGTTGGTCCTTATGGCGTTATTTTGTGCTGCAATTAAATGAGAATTTCTCTCTTAAGGTTTCTCTTTTCTTAGTCATGCCCAGGTCTCCTAGCCTAAAATTTTGTTTGTTGCTTGAAATATCCGTACAATTGTTTTTCTTCTCATTTTTGTTTTATAGATATTGTTGTTCTGTTGATTCTTATGTTTTGTGCGTTGTTTCTGTTCGCTGTAATTTGTCTTTCTTTGCCATTATTATTATTATTATTATTATTATTATTATTATTATTATTATTATTATTATTATTATTATTATTTTCACACTATAACAAAGTCCCGGAGAATTTTACGAGTCTCATTCTCTAGGACGGATAATGGTTTGAGCATATCGCATTTCTTGGTATGTGCAAATTTTAATATCTTGCACAATTCCTCGTGTATCACCTTCCCTACCCAATCAAATATTTTCTTGCACTTCTTTTGTGCCAATTTTCTGTATTTTTTTTTTTTTTGTGAATAATTCTGGTGATTATTTTCTTTCATCATTTTAATTCTAAGTTGTTTAATTTTTTAGAATTTTTAATTCAAATTCACAGTGTTCATTTTTATGACAAGGAGGATCAACACGGAGCAGGAAGAACGATAAATGCTGTGAGATTGGAACCCATGTACATTCTTGCCTCCGGTAAACATCTTTAATACACCTAATTAATCTAATCATCATCATCGCCATATCGCGCTGGTAGCACGGATATCCCTGACCCTCTCTCGCCACTCCTCCCTATCGTTCATCGCCCCAGGCAGGTCTTCAGGACAACATCCCGTATCCTCACATAGCTGCTGAATGTATGTTCGTGCTGGTCGTCCTGCTTTTGCACGGCCATGTGTGGGGGTTCATAAGAGCATATCTTCGTCCCTGCTTCTCCATCAGTGTCCTGCATGTCTGGTTCGTCTAACTTGAATAGTTTTCGTGATAGGGGGCAGGTGGCCGTACAGTTGGTGTCTTGTGGGGTGTTGCCGCCAGGACTTGTTCAAGATTGCACGTAGCATTCTCGTGTAATTGCCGTCTAGCTTCTTAGATAGATAGATAGACTAGACTAGACTAGACTAGATAGATAGATAGATAGATAGATAGATAGTGGGAGTAGTAATAGATAAATAGAGATAAAGAGAAAGAGAGCGAAAAGGTGCGTGTGTGCGTGAGAGACAGACAGACAGACTGAAAGAGACAGAGAGAGAGGATGAGTTTTATGTCTTAATTTGAAATTCTGCAAACTAACGGCTCTTGTTGCTTAGTTTGTAAAGCAGCTAGCCCGATATACTAGGTTTCGCTATGGCGAAAAGAGATGTGAATTCAAGTCTCACCTAGAGCTTATTCTTTGTCATTGTCTCTTATTTGTCCTGCTCTATGCTGTTGGGTGGAAATGACAGTCGACGAAGTAACGATCAAATTAAAGAGGCTATTAAACATAAAAATAAGAGTCAAGATTTATGAATTATGTTGTTTAAAAAAATGTTTATTATAATGGTCGGGTGTCAAACGAATTTTATTGTTATTTGCTAGCGTGACTGACAGTTTGGCAAACAGATAAGATTACGTCGAGGTGTGTCGGCTAGACGTCGTTGACGACGGAAGAAAAAAGAAGGGGGGAATCGTTGTCATACGAAGAATATGTGTGTGTGTGTGTGTGAATATGTGTGTGTGTGTGTGAATACACGATTTGAATATATATACATATGTGTGTATTCACACGTAACACAGAGACATATATATATATATATATATTTCAAATATGCATTAACACACACGTATACACACACATGTACATACACATATGTATGTGTGTATGTGTACGCGTGTGTGTTTGTGTGCGTATGCGTATGAATGTGTGTGAATGTGTTTATGTTGGTGTATGTGTATTTATACATAATTTGAATATATATATACATATGTGTGTGTTAATATGTAACATATATATATGTGTGTGTGTGTGTGTATATGTGTATGAGTGTGTATGTGTTACTTATTAACACACACATATGTATATACACAGGGGGGAAATAAATATTCGTACATATGAAATTTTTTATTTTGTATCTTTCAAACATTGCCTGAAAAAAAATTTATATACATTTACTGTATAAGGTTATATTCTACAAATATGTGTATATAAACTTAGGCTACAATTAATTTTACAGAAATTAATGCCATTTATTCATTTTCATAAGTAAAAAAAAGTAATCGTATATTACAAAAAATTACGCATTATCTTCATTTAATACTTTTTAGAATACCCTTTATTCACTTCAACAGCCATTAATCTCTTCCTGTAGTTCTTAGTTAATTTTTTGCAATAATTAGTAGGTATTTTGTACCATTCTTTCTGATATATTGTCTTTTGATTATTGATGTTTGCTGGTACTCTTTTTCGGATTTGAATTTTCAAAAATCTCCACAAGTTCCCAATTAGATTCAAATCTGGAGATTTGCTAATCCATTGCAAAACATTAACATTATTTTCAGACAATCACTTCTTCGTTGATTGAGCTGTATGCTTGGGATCATTATCCTGCTGGAAAATGTAATCAGAAGGTAGCTCAAGACTCTCAAATGAAGTCATCAAATTTTCTTGCAAAATCTGTGTTAGTTTTGGGCATTTATTTTACCGTCTATTACTGATATTTTGCCACCACCTTTCACTGAAAAATATCCCCAAATCATTATATTGCAACCTCCAAATTTGACAGTTAGTACCGTGTTCTTTGGTGAGTAGGCTTCACCATCTTTCCTCCACACATGATTTCGATAATTATGACCCAGCAACTCAATTTTAGCTTCATCTGTCCATAATACTCATTCCAAAAACGAATTTTCCCTTTCTTTATGCTGTCTTACAAATTACAACCTTGCTTCTCTATGTCGTTTCAATAGGAGATGAGTTTTCTTTGGTCTCCGTGACTTTAGATCATTCTTCAGCATTTCGTTACTAATTGTTCGTTTGGTCACACTACATCCTAATGAACGCAAATCTTCTTGCAGTTCTTCATGCGTAACCATTGGATTCTGATTAATCAGGCGTCGTAATTTTTTTGGTAATCTAAGAGAAATCTTCCTTGGAGCACCTGTTCTTTTTTTGTTTTCAACTGGGTTACATCTTTTAAACCTTGCAATGAAAGAAGTTATCGTAGTAAAAGGAATATTCAGGCTGCCTGAGATATTTCTATAACTTTCTCCGTCTTTCCAAAGTTTAACAATCAGTGCTCTTTTTGTGAATTACTAAATTCTTTACTTCTTACCATAATCAGAACCTTCTCGTATGAGAAGCAGAAAATTCCGGTTAGGATTTTAAAATAAACTGTAGTTAAGGATAATATTATTGGAAGATTCTAGCACTGATAGCTTTATTGGAACATTCTAGAAAGCTAACTACGGGTACTGATAGCTTTAATGGAACATTCTAGAAGGCTAACTACGGGTACTGATAGCTTTAATGGAACATTCTAGAAGGCTATGGGTACTGATAGCATCATTGGAACATTCTAGAAGGCTACGGGTACTGATAGCTTTATTGGAACATTCTAGAAGGTTAACTACGGGTACTGATAGCTTTATTGGAACATTCTAGAAGGCTAATTACGGGTACTGATAGCTTTAATGGAACATTCTAGAAGGCTATGGGTACTGATAGCATCATTGGAACATTCTAGAAGGCTACGGGTACTGATAACTTTAATGGAACATTCTAGAAGGCTAACTACGGGTACTGATAACTTTAATGGAACATTCTAGAAGGCTATGGGTACTGATAGCATCATTGGAACATTCTAGAAGGCTACGGGTACTGATAGCATTATTAGAACAATCTAGAAAAATATTGCAACCATGTTGAAATGTACGATTACTTTTTTCACTCATGAAAATGAATAAATGGCATTAATTACTGTAAAATTAATTGTAACCTAAGTTTATATATACATATTAGTAAAATATATCCTTATACAGTAAATGTATGTAAGAATTTTGTTCAGGCAATGTTTGAAAGATAAAAAATAAAAATTTTCATATGTACGAATATTTATTTCACCCCACCGTGTATATACAGTAGCTGGGTAAGTCAAGGAACGGAACAACAACAAATATTTAAATGATTTTTACTTGAAAAAATTTGCGTGTACTTTTACGAAATTTTCCCCAAATATATTTGAAACATATATGTATTTATTGCATATCAAGTTTTCTAAAAAGATTTTACAGTAAATTTAAAGTGAACTTAAAAATATTTACATTTTGCCATAGTCAAAAGTTAAGGAATGCTGTTGAATTATAGAAATTTAGGTAATTTTTAAACAATTTGATTGCTAATTTTGATTTATAGTCAACTGTCATACATCGTTGGAACAATTTTTAAGCAAGATGGAGGTGAAAGCATGTAATTGTTTAACCCGAGAAGAAAAAAAGCTCATTTTAACAAATCATAAAGAAGGCAAATCGTCCTGTGAAATTGCTGGCATCGTACGAACGCCAAAAAGTATTGTCTATCGTGTAATCAGAAGATTTAAGGCTGACAAGACACTTGAACCAAAACCGAGAACTGGCAGGGCCTCCTATGACTACCAAAGGGGAAGATCGGATGATTGTTAAAATGTCTTTAAAAGACCGTTTCGATGCTTCAACGTCTATTTTTCGTCCATTTTATGAGCAAACAGAAAAGCTAATCTCAAGAAAAACTGTTTCTCGAAGGTTAAATTAGGAAAAATTAGTGGCTCGGATTCCATGTCACAAACCTTTGATTTCAAGGAAAATTAAAAGGTTCGTCTTGACTTTGCCACAGAGTATATCCTATGGATAGAGGACCAGTGGAATATGGTTCACTTTAGTGATGAATCTAAATTAAACTTGTTTAGATCCGATGGCAAGAGATTTGTAATACATAAGAATGGGGAACGCTTATCTCCTTAATGCTTTAAGAAAACTGAAATTTGGAGGAGGGTATAATGGTGTGGGGGATGATTTCTTCATCGGGAGTTAACCCATAGTTCGTTTTCACGGTAATATTAATGCCAGTGTTAATAAAGAACTTTGCCAGTATGCTCTTCCTCATTTACACAAAGGGACAGTTGAAACTCCAATATTTATGCAAGACAACGCGCCTTGACACAAAGCTAAAAATATGCTAACCACAGAGTCCAGATATGAATCCTATTGAGAATGTATGGAAAATCATAGGAGAGAAAGCTCGGAACAGAAAAAATTTTGATGATTTATGGGGGTTTCTCAAAGAAGAATGGGAAAGTATCTCTACCACCTTTTGTAAGAAGTTAATTGTCTCATGTGGTTGAAGATGCAATGAGGTAATCCAATACAAAGGAAAATTCACAAAATATTGAATTTTTCTTCAGTTATATATTGATCTAACAAGGATTTATGATGTGGTCCTTAACTTTTGACCAGGGTAAAATGTATATTTTTGTTTTTCAGTTGACTATTAATTTACTGTAAAAGAAGATTTAGAAAATCTTATGAGTAAAAAATGCATATATGTTCCAAGTATATTTAGTGAAAATTTCATAAACGTACAAGAAAAATTTTTTCAAGAAAAATTTTATATATTTGTTGTTGTTCCGTTCCTTAACTAACGGCCGCTACTATATATATATATATATATATATATGAACACACTCGTATACTCTTATATTCAGATACGTATATATACGTGTGTACGTGTGTGTGTAGTGTATGTGTGTTAATATATAATTCGAATATAAATACATAGTTACGTGTGTGTAATACGTTAAACACACATTTATATATATATATATATATATATATATATATATATATATGAATATATAATCACACACATATACACATACATCCACATACACATAGCTTTATAAAAAAAAATGAAAAGTTTTAATGTCAACCTTCCTTCTAATAAATTTATAAATTTTCGATTACTTTTTCCATTTTTCTTCCCAAGAGCATATATATATATATATATATATATATATATATATATATATATATATATATAAATATATGTCAATATTATATATATATATATATATATATATAGTATGATTGATATTTATGCAAATTCTAATATATATATATATATATATATACTGTTTTATTGTTATATTATTAACTTATTCAAACGATGTATAAAATATCTAATATCATCTGATGTCTTTCAAAAATTAAAAAAATGTAGATATTGGTAAATTTTAAACAATTAAACCTTTGATTAAATCTAAATTAGAATACAAATAGAATTAATGTTATACGACTAGATTTTTTGAAAATATGTATTAAAAACAGAAAAGATGAAAGCATTGAAACAAATTTAATTATTAAAATTTTGAATGAAATTTTAATAAAAACATTTAAACCGGAAATATGTTGATTTATAAGAAATGAAAAAGATTAATACCGACGTACAAGCAAAAGTAAAGGGTTGATATATTTATCTTTTATATAATGGAAAAAAATTTAACACGATATATATATATATATATATATATATATATATATATAATCTATTTCCTCAAATACCTTACTTAAGTTGGAATGTATTCCCCGATACTAACGGTTAAAAAAAACATTATTTTGTTCAAATCTCATCTGAAGAACAAGGTATCTTGCTTCTGAAATAAATTTATGATAGAGTATATCAATTCAATTTTCTTGTCATTAATATATATATATATATATATAAACACTCTCACACACACACACACACACACACACACACACACACACACATATATATATCTATATATATATATATTAGGAATATACAACCCAAACTTAATAGAATCAATTTTGAAACCAGTGCTAATGTATTTAAATATTTTTAGCTGCTGATGCTATTCATAGAAACAAATTCAAAAAGTAAACGCTACACAATACAACAGTACAAACGCTCATTCTTACAAAGTAGTAATGTACATACAAAAGTTACATCACTTTTGTAAAACATCCTCACCTGATGATGGCCCAAAGTTGGGCAGAAAGTACTTGGGAAATAACTAATTACGGATGGTTTATCAACCAATTCCCGCCGAATATCATAAGATCAATACAGCAAATCGAAAGGATTAACAAAAAACTATGTTGACAAAAATGTCTGTTATGTTCAATCAGATATGTATCAATATATATATATATATATATATATATATATATATTATAACAGTGTTGGTTATCACTAAATCACTTCGTGGGTATGTGTCGAACCAAGTGCAATATAATATGGAGAGTGCTCAATATCTAGCAAAACAACAATCATCAAGCAGTTAAGAAAATGCTTGTTGTTTTGCAAAAAACTCCATGAAGCCCAGGGGTCGCAGTTCAAATTCCATGAATTATATATATATATATATATACATTAGAGCCTATTCACTGGGTGATTGAAAAGTACCTTTCCGTTTTAAAAAGCTTATTATTTCATTTCATGGTGCCATCTACTACCAAAAAATGCGAGACCTCACTTCTCGAAAGGTCACAAGCCCAACGATCACGTTAATGTCGGAAGCTCCGTCCAGAAATATCTATCTATCTATCAGTCAATTGAATTATATTCCTAATTTTCTCGAATTGATGAAGTGAATGATTCCCTTCATGTCGTCTCGCGGGTTAAAGAGATTACTTGACAGTGTCCATCTCTCCAAGTCTCTTGTGACATGTTATAGGTTATATAATACTGGTAGCAAGGAGCGATTTCTGCTATTTATATATATACATATATATATATATATCAGTGGCGACTCTAGCCTATTTTTGCTACTCGCGCCCCCCACCGCCCTCTGTCAACTTCAGTTCCCAACCCGTGGTCCGTGGACCCAAAGTAAGTCATCATAGTTGCTATTGCGTGATTCTCCATTGTATAGCACAGATTGACAAACGTACCTTGCATGGTGTTTTTTTTTTGTAAACAATCAAGATACTATATAATTTGTAGTCTTGTTAATACAGTAGATAAGATAATTTTTTTTCCTTTCAAAAGTATAGAAGAAAAGAGATGTTCATTACTATGACGAGAAAAATATGTTTATTAGAATAAAGAAACTGATAACAATATACACAGACACAGCTAGTAGTTTCAATTTCGCTTAAAATAAAGATTATTTGTTGAAAATGTATTCAAATAAACAAATTTTAGTTACAGAATGTAATATATGCAACATTCATTAAAGAAATAGACATCTGTTAGTGAAAAAACGAATTAAAACACGCCGTTTAACCAACATTTACCATAGCGATGATGATGACGTCGGGACGGCTATAATCTGCTATCCCCCACTATCTCTCTATCTCTCGGTCCCTTTCCCTCTTCCCAAGACAGCTGTCAGTAATCAGCGGTCACAATGTGCTAAGATTTTTGAGAACGATGTTTGGGTTGCTCTTGCTATTGGCAACAGCCAAAAGCGGATTTCTCTAACATTACTGTTATTATAAGGGTCTAGTGCTCGGCACGGAATTGCGCATGTTCAACATTATAGTCGATTTTATGGGATGTTCAATGAATCTGACGGTGGCCGGACAAAGACCATCCGTTCAAAACAGTATCGTTGTATTATTCCCAGATATATTTATGAACTTTTGGCTACTTAGTTATCGAAACTTGAATAGATACGTAATTTAATTGAGATCAGACTAAGTATGTTTGCTTGAAATTAATGGATGATTTTTAATCCATTTTGAATAACATTGACCGAGTTATTGGTCATGCCGGGCACGAGTAGCACTAGCCCCGTCTCCGCCCCTGATATATATATATATATATATATATAATGTAGTTTGGTAAATTTATAAGTAAAGAGTGCTCAATATCCTTGATGGGGCATACATATCTAAGTTGAGAAAGAATCAACAGTTCTTTGTGACTGTCAGTTTCACGCTCATGCGATCATCAGATAAACCATATGTCTATGCAATCCCAAATCTATCTATCTATCTATCTTATGCGAGTATTAAGGTTGTTAATTGAATGGACTCTCTGTTTTTATTTGAAAATGTTCAATCGACGTAATTAATATTTTAATTATTAGATTAAGTGAATTAACAAGGAGGGACGAGTCTTTGTGGCATTGTGGCTAAATGCTGGATATCAAACGAAGCGAGTTCAGGTCGCGCTATGAGGTTCGCTTTCAGGAAAGGTATGTTCTCCCTTGTCACTACAGTTAAATAACCGACGCAGGTTGATATGCCATTAAAAAAAAAAAAAAAAGAAAAACGAATTAACAAAGGAAATAATGTTAAGAATAAATTATTGCTATGAACAATAAATGTTTTTTTCATAATTATTCGATACGATATGAGTGGATATATATATATATATATAAGTAAAGTAAAGTTGTCTCCCTTTAGTCGAGGGCGACCAGAAGGCTCCCTTTTCAATAGCTGCTACACCGAGGTGTAGGGGAGGGCGCTACTCCTTTCCCTGGATTGCTCCACTTTACTCTAGATACGTACCTTGTCATGCTGAGTGTTAAGCAAGGAGGTATCAAGTACCATTTTTAAAGTCTTTGGTATGACGCAACCTGGTATTGAACCTAGGTCTCCCATTGGCGAACACTCTACCCATTGGGCCAATGAGCCGGTCTAATATATATATATATATATATATATATATATATATATATATATATGCGTGTGAGAGTGTGTGTGTGTGTGTGCATAGAGAGAGAGAGGGAAACGAAACAGAAGGAGGAAAGAGAGAGTGAAGGTGATGGAGAAGAGAAGAAGGGAGAGCGTATAAAAGAGAGAGAGAGAGAGAGAGAGAGGGAGGGAGTGGGAGATATGAGTAAGGACAGAGAGGAGAGAATAGGGGGAATGAGAGAAAGAAAGAGAGAGTGAGAGAGGAGGAGGAGCGTAAGAAAGATAGACGTTTAAGGGGAGAAAGAGGATAAAAAACGTAAGCGAGAGAGAGAACGTATAGGAGAGAGAGAGAGCAAGAGGGAGAGAGAGAGATTGGTAAGGGAAGAAATAGAGGGTGAGCGAGAGAGGAAAGGAGAGAGAAAGAGAGAGAGTGTAAAAGAGAGACGGGGGTGGGAGAAAGAGAGATTTGTAAAGAAGGAATAGAGGAGGAGAGAGAGGGGGAAGGAGAGAGACTATAAGAGAGAGAAATACGGACAAGGAAATAATAGAAGATAAGTGAGAGAGGAAAGGAGAGAGAGAGAGTGAGAGAGAGAGTGAGTGAGAGAGAGAGAGAGATGTAAAGATCATTAAAAAAAAGCAATGGTGTTACTATCAAATTGATTTCCCCAAAGATTTGTCCCAAATTTTCTTCAGTGACAGCATTTAAATGTCATCAACCATAAAAGACATCCCCCAAGAGATCTCCGGTAAGTTTTCTCCACCCTCGCTCCCAATTACAGCTCGACCTCTGATCCGGACACGCCCTCGAGGAAATCTAATGCAAAGTGTCAGTTTCAAAAGGAAGTACAAATCCTAACAGAGTTCTGATACCAAATTACGGACCCTCCCCCCAATAAAATCCGACAATGATAAAAGAAAGCGGATATTTATCAGATTTGTTTCTACGCTATGTAATCGTGTCAGGTTATTGTTAAAGAAAATGGACCCGGGAAGCCGAGTTCAAGTTCCGTACGAGGATTTTACAAGAATTAAAATCGAGACATATAATATTTCCCGTGATACTCACTACGTTTTGCTTGACAAGATGAAGAGTGTAGGGCACCCAGTAATGATCACCTTCATTACAAAAGTAATGATGTGAAAACTATTGCACCACTGTATGAAGGATGTGGAAGAAGGTCATTTTTAGCGGAGTACAGCTGTTTTGAAATCAGTTTTCTTTCTTTTAGACAGGTTGACTTTGCATCGTCTGCCCTTCTATTTACCCATCGCTGGTAGAGGTGGGAGGAGATGAGAAGGATTCATGCCTTTCTCAAAGTGAAATGCAAGGAGGTATCAAGTATGACTCGACCTGGGATTGAACCCAGGTCTCCCGGGCCATTGCCGTACACCCTAACCATTATACCAATGTCTGGTATTAAGAATAGTTACTTGAAATTATAATGATTTACAAAAGATTTTTAGTTACTGGAACCTGAATAACTGGGTACAAACAAAAGACTATTATTTGTGTGGTGTAATGGTTATCGTCGTAGGAAATGGACACGGCGACTCGAGTTCAAATCCTGGACGAGAATGATTGTATTTCACATTGCACTAATACTCTTGGGAAAGGTATGAATCCAATTATTCTCCCTCCAGCTATGGGTAAATAGTAGGGCAGACTAGGTTCTTCTGCTTTGGTGAGGCAACTAGTCTAGGAGAAGGAAAACTCAGAATTCAAACCTGTTAAACTCCACTTAAAAATTTACCTAGTGTCATATCCTGCGGAGGGGTTGGTAAATAGGATAAAATATAAATAATTACATTAAACAATATTATTAGATTTGGTATATCAACCTTCTGTTATATAATTACGGAATGATTTTTTTTTATTTAAATCATTTTTCATTAATTATATTTTATTATTCAGTTTGGTTGGGCTTTGAACTATTCGGGTTAAGAGTTCAGGTTGTAGTCAATTGGTGCAGTTTACGCTCGTGCGCAAAGGATATGACAATCATCATTTTCATAATAAACCCCAGACAGAAAATGGGGCTGGAGTGTGAATGACGTCATGCCCAGAAGAGATGGGCTGAGAATTTAGAAGATTTTGAAAAAAGATTCAGTTGAGTTCCTACCATGGTATTGAGAAGTTGAGGTCCGA